>BRZM01000966.1:0-23980 GCA_033238685.1 Lates japonicus | reverse complement strand
CTCCAAGCGCAGCAATCACCTCCTTACCTCATCCATGTCTTTAAACACAACGCTGGAACACAAGTCAGTGCAGAGAATATGCAGTCACAATGTGTATATATTACACCATTTCACATGCCATTCAAACGCACTGTAGTGCATGGCATAACACACATGTTCTTTGCAGAGCTTGTGTATAGTGTAGCTTGATGTTTGTGTCATTGTTGTATCATCATGATGCTAATTAGATTTAACTGCTATCCTCAAGTTGAGTCACTGTGTTACTTCGGTTTCTGTTTTGCTTGTTTGTTTGTTTTTTGTTTTGTTGTTCTCTGTAGATCAAGGTTGGCCACCCTGTTATCAGCAGCTAGCAGTTTTTATTTTGATTCAGATGCAGGTAAGCAGCTAATAATAGCTGTGAGGGCAGATGAAGTTTAATCGTCCATTCATTAGATTGTGAAAGTTGAGTCAGAAACAGGAGAATTGGCTTTGTGACGTGCAGCTGCCAAACAGAAATTGCTTTCTGCAGAGTAATGAATAATGAAGTTGTGTGGGCCAGAGCACAATTTTGGACCTTAAGTCTCACACATTGGTGGTGTGGGAAGTGTAAAGAAACCAAATGTTTTACATCTACGCTATTTTGCTAACTGGAAATGGTGGAATGGTTTTAATATTTGATAGTTGATTAGCACTGTAGGTCATCAGCTGACATGAGAATCCGGGGTTGAGAAACACTGACATTATACATTTAAATATTGTCTGTGTTATAATTTGTGATGATTTTTTTCAACAGATTGGCAAAATGACACCTAAAACAAAAGTAACTGGCCAGCTGTTTAACTTGTTGCTGTTAATGCTGTGACTATATGTATGGAGGTAGTAAAAAGAAACGTTTTCAGAGTTGTGCAGAGTAGCTTCCACATTAGTAAGTCAGCCAGGACTCAGACTTTAACTAACTACACTGAGACTGAAAACTGCAGCAGGCTAAGCTCTTAGAGTGTATTCACCCAGGGTGTAAACAAACAGTTATTAGCTTGAGCCTCACAACCAGGGAATTAAAGAGGCTCAGCTGGACCTGACTGGTGCATTTGAACCATACATATCAGTAGGATGGAGAGGTGAGAGGTGCTTTGAACCGGATGTTGAAAAGACAAGCAGTATCTGTGGCTTTCTTTGCTTCAAAGTGTATCAGCTGGCTCACAGGGGTTTGTCAGCAGTACAGCTTGCCTTGCTGCCAATGAAATTGAATCTTGACATAAAGAGGCGAGTAGGACAGAGAGGATTTCTAGATCTCACATCTGATTGCAGAGGGATGGGATGGCATTGTGGGTAGGTGTAAAGATATGTAAGGTAATTGGTGTGTACCAAAGAAGCAGGGGGGGGTTGTGGATAATGACTGCATGATCTGGGGGTTGATGTTGAGGCACAAGGAGGACAGTAAGTGTTGACATTGTTATCAAGTTCAAGGAGAAAGGGACTTATTTCAATAATGATCTTCCCTCCAGCAAGCAGCTGTCTGTCTGTCTTTCTGTGCTATTGCCCTCCTTCCAGGCCATGTCAGGAGTCGTTACTGCTTTCTCTTTTCCTCTCTTCAAGACTGCATTGAAGCTCACTGAGATCTCATTATTTCTAAATGGTAAATTACGCATAAATCATTCAATTTTACATGCTTTGTAATTGTCCTCAGACATTATATTCTCTCTCTATAACCATACTGCAATTGAGTTTTAATTCTCTCATTTTCTGCTTCTCTGTTGAGTTTAAGAGGAGAAGTTACAGCTACTTCATACGCTAAACTGTGGCCAGTTTTGTCCAATCGATTTTTTTTTTTTTTCAGCGATACTGAGGAGTAATCACAAAGTTTCTGCATCCAAACCAAGATCCAGCAGTTTCAAAGAATTTAAAATCCCAAAACAAACCACAGTCTGGTTGTGGATAAATGTATTAAAGAGTCTGAAGAGAGATCTCACCGAGTTTCTGTGTTTCATTTCCTGCTCTTGCTTTTATCGTATGTTTACTCACTGACATGTGTTCTTTCACGAGAATATCCAGGGTTCAGTTGGATCTACTTCAAGGTGAATCTGATAATCATGTTTTCTTTTGAGCCAAAAAGAGTTTGCATGGATTTTGTGTGTAAGGACTGTGTGTATTGTTTTTGTACTCCTTTGTTTCTCTCTCTCTGTTTACCTTCCTTTATAACCAGTCGGGCGGCTGTTGCCTGTTAATAACATCTGGTTTTCTAGGAACCTGCCCCGGACTACCGTGATAGCCTCATCGACATTGGACTGGTCAATACCTCATGGGCGGGGTATATCGCGTAATCTGCCACCAGAAGAGATCCAGGACTCCATACCACAACCTCTTTGGACCCAAAGGGTGAGGAATGATTCTCACTCTTCTTCATTAGTAACCCACCATTAATGCATTTTAACACTAATCTCTGAGAATGTTTTAATGTCATTAATCACAGGAACACTATCAGTGAAATGAGCCCTCATGATCAAATTTGCCCTGTAAGGGCAAGATGGATAATATGAGCAAATTATGTTTTAATAATAAAATATTAATTAGGATTGTGCCTCAAGGGCAAACTCCACCTGCTGATGCAGTTAAATTAGCATGTACATATAAATTTACTGTGTGGGACAGGAAATACGTGAAACCTTAGTCTACAGAGAGTGCCTAGAGTGTGGTACTGATTTTGAGCAAGGATGCAGTGAAATCTTTGTAATATACCATTGTGTATGTTGAGACTTGAGGTATGTCAAACCTATGAGCTTGTAAAGGAAGTAAGTCTTGACAAGGGACAAAATTTTATTTATGTAGCAATAAAATGTTGTTGTTTATTCTTATTGTCAGCAAACCAGGCTTACAAAGCGCCTAAGAAGCTAGAAAGAAAAGCAATAATTGAGAGCCACTAACATATAAATATATACGCCTAAATTAGTGGGTTTAAGCTATTAATCAAGGTAAACTGCTATCTAGTGTTGCACAAAATGGGATGTGAGTCTGCATACCTAGTCTGACTGCCCAAATGAAAACTAAGGTAATTGAAATAATACATTTAGAAAAACCTAAGATGATATTAAGGCATTAAATGTATTTTTTCAATTACATGTCACTAACCATACAGTTTGTGATCTTGTGCAGTCACGGTGTTGTTCATCAGCAGAGGTCAAATATAAGAGCCGCCCTCCTGTTATTCTTCATTTCACATCAAATCGAAAGGGCAGCATACACATAGCTTGATGCAAATAAATCATCTATCTACACTGGCTCTTCTACCGTGCTATCAAACCCAAGAATATACAGTACTCATTGCAACCACTGCAGAATCTCAATTTCGATTAGTAATACACTTAAGCCTTTAAGGGAGAAACTGATCACATCATTGTGCTTACTGCTTTGGTGGTGGTGTGTCTAACACCGCTACATACTGCACATTATATGTGTGTTCATACCTTCTTTGTTCTGACATATCTTCATTCTGCCTCAATACTTACATACTGCCACAGGTGTGATGTGAAAATAGAAATATAAAGTACACAGCTGTGTCTGAAATAATCATTTCTAAGCGAATAGTGTATTTAAGTGTTTGAGCATGTGTTTGTGAGTGTATGTGTGCATGTGGTTCTTCATGTGCCTGTTTATCTCATTGTATGTCTGCCACAGCAGCAACAAAGCAGCTGGAAAGACGCAGATAAAGTGAAAGCAAAAAAAAAAAAAAACAGAACAGAGACTGAGCAAAGAGGCAAAATCAGAGAGAGGCAGAGAGAGAGAGGGGAGAGAATAGATCCAATTTGTGATTTCTAGATGAAATGAACGTGCGATCACAGTCACATGCACACACACAGACACGCACACACATACATATTAACTAAGAACAAAGCCTTGAAATAGATGCAGATATCAAAATCCTCACAGGAGACCTGGGCTATTTTTACCAACTCAGATGATGGCTCATGAATACATAATTCATACATGCCCTGCTTTAATACAGATACACAGTACTGTACCAAATGCACAAATACACTCTGCTTTAATACATGCAAACACGGCACCTTGAGAGATTGTTGCTGTATGTATAGTAAACTGTCAATCACACCCGCGCAAAATGCTATCCCTCACTGTTGTTGCTATTTTTAAAAAACACTATGGGTGACTTACCATATCAAAGAATATTTCCAGTTGCATGTAAGTGAGTCTGTCTGTCTGTCAGTCTATGCTGTGTTGTGCTTATAGAGTAAATTGCTCTATAACATACATTCGACAAGGTCTTGTTTTGTTTATGTTTTTGTTGCTTTTCTAGCCCAAAGCCCTGAAACTGCTGGGGATGGAGGTGAGTGTTGATCTCATCAAGGTTGTTATTCAGTCATTCCTTCACTGTTCCTCTCCCTTGTCTAAAACACAGTCTTCTCACTCGTATTATATGTTGAGTGTACAGTAGGTCTGCAGAATCTTTTCCGTGACATAGCTGTTAAGTGTGTGCTGCGTGCCTCACTGTCTTTGAAAGACAGACCTTGAGGCATATTTAGTTTATTTTGCTGGCAATCTGTATACATTTTGAGACAGCCGAAAAAAATCTTCAGACATTTCACACAGCCTTGTACAAAGGTATTTTTTTCAATTTACCTTTTCCTCAGATTTATGGAATGGAAAAATGCTTATGGCTACATAACGTCTAATGGCTCCAGACAGTTTTAATGTATATGCCTCTTATGACACATGTCAGAGCAGCCTAGTTACGTTTAGCTGAATAGGTAATGACCGAACTGCATTACATAATACATGGTTTGTGTACACAAATGTATCCATGGTGTACATACCATGAGGTATCTACATCATAACCCTTTTATCACAGCATGTGTCTGCAGTTTTCTCAGAGGTATTTGTATCCAACGTGTATGGCTGTCCGATCCTTTGTTTGTCTGCCTGTTTGAAATCTGTCTCCCCGTCAGTGTGTGTTTTCTCTTTGTTTGTGCCTGTTAAAATCAACTCAATTTCCCTTAATGCTTTGCTCTCTTTTTGTGAACCAATTTAACACTCAGTTAGTATGGCAACCAGGCCATAAATTTACTCCCATTAACCCCGGACACCTGCAGTTATTAAAGACTTAATTTTATGGTGTTCCAGTCATTTCTAAATATCTGTAAACTCACAAACCTCCTCTCTTATAAACAGATATTGGTGGAGTGTCACTGAATAATTTTCAGAAGTATTATCATATCTTTCTTTGTCCAGATACTCTCTCTCAAAGAAAGCAGCAATTCTAGTAGCACTGAAAGTCATTTCTCAGATATATGTGATTGACCAACTGTCAGTAGTCCTCAGCTGTTAAAATGTGAAATTACTGGAGATCAATGCTGCCCTGCTGACATGCCATTTAGGCATTAACTGGCAGTTTCAGTCTCTCCAGAGACAGTGAGCAAACCTGGAGACACTGAGCTTCTCCTCTAGCGGTGTCTTGTCACTCAAAAGTAAAGGAAAATTATAAAATATATGGAATATGAGACCATGCCTGCTATTTGTCATCTAAATTGCTTTGTGTGTAACATTTTGTGCCTCCACCTGCCTAACATTCCTACTGCATGTGGAGGGTGAACACCTTTTATGAATATACAATGAAAACCCACACTGGCTGATATTATATATAGACATATCTAAAGTGGCCAAACCAGCAGGTGTGCTTCAGAGCTTCAGGTCATGAGTATAATCCAATTTTCTTGGGTGCCACTTGTAATCACCATTTAGAGCCCAAGCATTGACTTCACACAGAACATCCATAACCAGGTCAAGATCAACCTACAACACTCTAATGTTGTCCTGTTATACTGAAATCCTGGCAATGAATATCATCAGAAAAATCACCTGAACAATCTCTTCATTGACGCCTCTGTCTTTCCACCCCCGCTCACTTGTCACGGATCTCCACCAGGATGACATGCCAATCCGCAGAGGCCGCCAGAAGACTACACGCAAACGAGAGGAAGAGGTGGACATCGATTTGGACGACCCAGAAATCAACCACTTCCCTTTCCCCTTCCATGAGCTGATGGTGTGGGCCGTGCTTATGAAACGTCAGAAGATGGCACTGTTCTTTTGGCAGCATGGTGAAGAGGCCATGGCCAAGGCCTTGGTAGCCTGTAAGCTTTGCAAGGCTATGGCACATGAAGCCTCAGAGAACGACATGGTGGATGACATCTCCCAGGAATTAAACCACAACTCCAGGTGGGTGACACGAGGGATGCAGACAGACAGACAAAGCCATCTCTGCGTGTGTGATTTTCAACATCATATGCTGTACTGAGTGAGTGTCCAGAGTAGGGCTGACTTCATTGAAATATCTCTGCGCTAAATGATTAATGCAAAGTTGAGTAGGGAGTCTAGACAATAACGTTTACCCTTAAACTCCAGCACATATAGGCAGATGCACATACACAAACACACTAGCATTTGCTTTTCCCTGGAAAAGCTGACCTGTTTCAAACAACTACAGGCTCCCACAGGATGTCACTGACATACATACAGAAATCTAATAACATGCATCATCGTTAGTTAAGGATATGCATTTGAGATGAAGGTAATCACCTAGAGATGAAAATGTTGGCTATGGAAATAACAGTTAATTAGAAGAAAATATTCCAGATACTACAAATGAAGCATAGCCACAACAGCTCAACCACTCCCCCAGCATACACACACATACACATACACTTACACACAGTTTCAAAGGACAGCCTCAGAGCTGGCATATTTTCAGTTTACTTTCCACAGAGAATTTGGCTGGCTTCCTTCGATGAGCTCATTTAACTGCATACATTTTATATCTTGATGTAATCTTTACATAATGTGTGGTTGCGGTGTTTGTGAATGCCTGCGTGTGTGTATTTGTAGAAACACAGGGGATATTTGTGTGAGCTGGTGTTATTTATAATGTGTGGACATACATACAGTAATGCTCACTTTCTGTGGGAGTTCTTACTTTTTAAGGCACTTCCAAACAAGATACACAAATACTGAAATATTCACTCTCCATACTGTATGTAGAAGTTGATATTGGCCACTTGAGAAGCACCTCATAGAAACAGAAACTTAATCTGTTCATGTGACACTGCTGAACTGCGTCATGTGCTGTGTATGTTACAGTGAACCCAAATGCAGGATAGTGAATTTGGAGGAGAAAAAAAGACCATTCATTGCTTGTCCACAGAAATAAAGGGAAGGGGGATAAGTATTCTGGCAGGTGAATGTAGAAGGCAGGGGGAGGCTGGTGGACGATGAAATGGGGTTGAGGGAAGCTGGTGACTGGTGAAGCAGAGCTGGTTAGCAGGGATGGTAGTGTAGCGAACAGGCACAGAGAAGAGCAGGTAAGCTGGCAGGCAATGCAACAATCCCGAAACACAAGGAGACAAGGATTAGGTCTAAGAATATACAATTCTAAGGAGGCTGAGCGTGTGCTACCAGACTGGCTGAAACAACGATCAGGAGAAGAGTGGATGAAGAACTGGGGTAGGTGTACTGCTGAGTTGATGAGTAGATGGATTGCAGGTGTGCAGGCAGATTAGCAATCAGGCAGCCAGGAGGGAGAGAGGAGCGCCACGCCCACAACACAGACGCACAGATGCACATGCAGAGAGAGATGGCGACAGGGGAGACACAAAGGGAAGAGAAAACCACAGAAACACAAGGAATAAACTGGAGTCACAACTGTGACCATGACAGTGGATCTATAACATTGAGAGACCTTGTTTTATAAATTCTCAAAAGCCTTGAAACTGATTGCTTTCCAGTGTAGGGTGAAATATTGTGATGAGTTTTTTTGATGTGTGTGTGCATGTGTGTCTGTATTTGTGTGTCCTTTCAGAGGCAGAAATTATGGTGAAACATGACCTCCAATTATTGATTTATGTTTATATTGTCTGGAGTGGGACATATTAAAATGGTGGGTGGTCCTTTAGGTTTGTTTGCAGATTTGAATATTTGAGGTTGTGCTTATGGGTGTGTGTGCCATATTACATTACCATATTTCCACACTGTTCTCATACTTCTGCCTCATTCTTAAATAAAAATTTTGTATTATCCCCATAATTCTGTAATCATAACCTTGAAATCTGCTCAGAGCATTTCTTGTTTAACTTTAACAAGTATTCCAAACCCTGTCACCTTGGAAAAGATACAGATATAATAACCAGTGAGAATTTGGCCCAGCTTTGTTGGATACATGTGTGCATCTACTTAAGATATTAGATATGCTTGTCATGTAAGGCCTTGACCATGCCCATGTGCTCATGTGCCATGTGTTGATATGTAAAATGTAGTATCTGTGTGTGTGTGTGTGTTCAAGTGTTTGTATGCAAATCTAATCTCCTTCAGAACTTGGGCAGATGGTCAGTGATGCCTTGACCAGTTTAATTACATTTTCACATGTTTGGACAAAGTGTGTTACTGTCTCTGTTCATGTCTCTGTGTGCCCGTATATGTCCTGCATATAATCTCCCAGAGAGTTTGGCCAGCTGGCAGTGGAACTCCTAGACCAGTCCTATAAACAGGATGAGCAGATGGCCATGAAGCTGCTGACGTATGAGCTGAAGAACTGGAGCAACGCCACCTGCCTGCAGCTGGCAGTAGCGGCCAAACACAGAGATTTCATCGCTCACACCTGCAGTCAGATGCTGCTGACCGACATGTGGATGGGACGCCTGCGCATGCGCAAGAACTCCGGCCTGAAGGTAACAGAAGTGGGCCAGATGTTGGGATAACCTGTGAGTGAAGAAAAGTATACTTTACATTACATAAGATATCTGGACTTCAAAGCAAATTCAGGCTTTGGTGTTAGAGAGGCAGGGTTGTACTGGAATGTTTGAGTCCCCTCAGACTACCTGAGAAAAGTTTGGTTGGAAAAATAATGAGAAACCTTCTCACCTCCTTGAGAAACTATTGTGGCGGTGTCCCAGATCACTCCTGTGAGTCTTCTGAGTGGCTCACAGAAAAGTGGACAGTGGTTGTACATTCCACGTGTTGAAATGTACGAATGTTAAGAGAGAGGGTTACTAATTACCTTTCTGTAGAAAATGAAAAGTTAGTAAGTTGCTTTGGGCCTAATATACCTATAATAGAAACAGAAGCCACCAAGTATTAGATTATTACAAATATATCAGTACATATATATCTATGTATGTTGGCAGTAGCAAGAAATTGCAGTATGAAGTGCAGGTCATTTGCCATAGTCTGTCCACCAGAGAGCACTGTCAACTTTATTTTACAGCTATAATATATAAAATCAGTGCATTGCTCAGTCACAATCAGGTCCTAGTTAGAAATAATGCAGAATGATGTGCAGTGAACTAGAAGATGTATAGTACAGCCATGTCCATGTCAAATTTCATGCACCACCAGTCTAGCACTGAAAGAATGGCCTTCATTTCAAAGTACCAATCTACTGCACAGTGTACACCTTCTCTAACACATGTGACTCAAACCGGACAGGTGAAAAAGGAGCTTTTATTCAGACAGCATTCTAATAATGAGGAATGAACAGGCTGAAGGAGGGAGCACTTTAGTGTGGCTGGTTATAACTGTGGTTTGGCCATGATGAGTCATTCCCAAGGATGTGGAGAGTGTGCACTGGGCTGTGAAAAGTAGACGGGTCACCACTGACAGTTAAAATACTTTATCTTGTAGTTTGTGGAAGCCCAGGACTTAATACATCTGTCTCCTGATAATCTGTTTACAATTACATTATATCTAAGCTAAGTCCTTTAGTTTGGGTAATAACACAAAGCATTCTCTGTCAGTTCTGGCTTAGGAGAGAAAACACAATTATGTGACCAAACTTCAATTCAATAACAGGGACCAACAGGACAATAATAGTAATATTTGTTGATAATAGATCAACAATGCAGGTGGGTTTATGTAAAATGATGCATCTTAAGATAGATTATGATACCTGAAGCTCAGCCAGTCAAGGTTGTTTATGATAGTGGAGAGGAGCCAGGGGAAAGAGGTTTATTAGACAATAATACTTTAGGAGAAACATTAGGAGTGTGACAAGTGTCTGGGTGAGGTCCCCCCCGTTGAACTTCCTCTGTAACTTCATTAATATAAGCCATCAAAGCCTTCTCTGAAGCCAGAGGGGACAGAAGAACTGACCCTAATTACTAAAAAACCTTGAAATTGCATCCCACATATTTTGCACTGCGGCTCATGTTGTGAGCATCTTTTGAGTCGAGGGGAGAGGTTTCAGTTAAGACTGGTGGTTGGGTTTTGAGCAATTTTCACTCACGTGGGTTTTCCAGACGTCTGGCGGCGGGGCAATAGGAGGCAGCTGCTCAGATCAGAGAGGTTAGAGTTATTTATAATGAAGAATTGCCCTGGGAGTTGCCGAAGGGACGGCTGGGTTCACACTCATTCATACACAGAGTGAGACAGGATGATGGGTCTGCTTGCTAGCTTCTCCAAGCAGGGGCAGACTATAAGTGCTTTAAGTGTGGTGTGGCCTTTGCAGGAGGGAGGGAGGGAGTGCGCTGCGAAGGCAAGCTCGTTGAAGCAGAAAGACAGAAAGGAAACCACAAGTGGAACAAACAAGATTCACTGCCCCCAGGAGTTGATGATATGCAGCAAATAATATTGTCAAAATGTTGTCAAAATGATATGTGTGCATATTTTTGAGTTGCTACAGTTGTGTGGACAGTCAGCTTCAACCATGTTCTGATATGAGTTAGGGTGGTGGAGACCCTAACTCATATCAGAACATGCTTACTGGAGGCTACAAATGACTATGAATTGCAAAGATGAGCACATTGATTTCTTCACACATCAATCGTTCTGACAAATTATTGACATCTACGCCTTCAACCTCTTGACATGATTGATGACAGCAGAAACTGAAGCATTGCTTTCTGTGCTGTGGTGGGAATTGTTTTTTTTTCCGTGGTCACTACCCCAATTCCTTCACCCTGAAACTGTTCATCTCATACATTCAGTCATCTAGGAAACTCATGTTACAATTTTTCATACCTCAGCTCATCATTAATGAATGTAAAATAAACTCATTTCACATTTGAGCCAGTCATCAGCACAATGAAAACAGCTAAATTTCACTTTTAAATTAGTTAAAGGCAGCTGCTTTCAGAGATAAGACACTCAATTACACTGCTCTCCATCTTCCTCTCTTTCCCTTGCTCTTCACCTTCCCTGTGTGGTTACAGCCTCACTCTTGCGTTTCTTGTTTGACTATTATGTATCTGAAGTGTTAACAGCATGCCTGCCTCCTTTATCTGCTGTGGGTATGTGTCCCTCACATCCATCGTGGCAGCACAGTACCCTTGCTGCCTGTCTGGACTAATGCTTTTGTAACTGATGAGAACCCTTGCCTGAGCTGTCGTAAATACCAAAGCTTTGTCATTCAGGAGTGCACAGAGGTGTTCACCAGGGTAAATTTATATTATGCGAGTTTCACATCTGCATGTCACAAACCAATTGTGAAGGCTTGTTTGTTCCAGACTCTCTGTGTCCTAATTTCCGCAGCGCTGCTCATAAAACTGTACATCTGCAGTTTGTCACTGCCAGCTCTTCTCCCTAACTTTCCACCTTCTACACTTCCCCTTCCTCTCTCCCTCACCAACCAGGTAATCTTAGGGCTGCTTCTGCCACCATCCATCCTGAGCCTGGAGTTCAAGAACAAGGATGAGATGTCATACATGCCCCAAGATCAGGAGGCCTACCTGCAGGAGAAGGAGGAGGAGGAGCCTGAGAAACCAGTCAAGGAGAAGGAGGAAGAAGACATGGAGTTCACAGTAAGATCTTACTGTGAGGCGCAGTACAACTCCGTGGTGAGAGAACCCACCTCAGCCCCGCATCTCAGAATCTATACACATATTCAAACTTTAGACAATACACACACACTTTGTTCAGATTATAAAACTGATCACTGACCACATAGCCCAGATTCTGTGTCTTTTGTAGTAATTTCTTGTGGACCAATTTTATAGTGTTGTTGCTGTCCACAGTGAGATGATCGTATGCACAAACATATGCACACAATTCTCCACACACATACACACACACACATATTTGTTTCTCTATTCTGGCCAACTGGACCCTTCCAGCCAAATCGGCCTTTTCCTGTTTCTCGTCGTCTCAGCAAAGACATGGTCGTGGAGTTGTAGCGTCTCAGTCTGTCGCCGCTTGTGGGTTCCCTCGTGTATGTTTCTTCTTCCATCTATCTCCTTCTCTGTTTCTCTGCCTTTCCTTTTGTCCCTCTTGTTCTCTGCCCAGCTTTCTCTTCGCTTCTTTTGTTGTTTTTTTTCTATTTCTTTTGCTTTCAAACTCTTGCTCTTCTGCTATCCCCCCCTTCCCCTCTCTAGCTCTCCTTCTTTTTCTCCCTCTCTCTCCAAGCTCAGTTCTGATTGAGGTACAGTACTGAATGCTAGCCGATTGCTGCCCCTCACTCTCTCCCATCAGTGATGGCTTGCCGCAGCATACCACTCAGCATGACGGCTGCTGAGCATGGGAGGCCCAGGCTTTTGCATTATATAACCATGTCCGCCTGCTGCTGCAGAGCTTAAATCATGCAGAGTCTGAGCACCTTCTCCCGGCTCACAGTGGAAGAGTTGGTCCATCTGCATAGACATGGATGTACAGCAGGATTAGGACTCGTTCCATTTCAATCCAATCAATTCTGGAGATGATACTAAGATCTAGTTTGTGTGATTAAATCAAGACTGAAATTTGAAAAGCTGTTTAATTCACAAACTGGATCTAAGGTTGTCCCGTTACGTGATTGAACTGAAGTTGAATGTCTTTCAGCACCACTGTACATACACTCCATCTGCATTGAGCACAGCCAGCAAGCCAGCGCAAAGAGGCAAAGAGGCCATTTTACATATGCAGTCCTTGAGGCACTGTGGCGTTAAACAAAGTATCCAGCTGCTAGAGGATGCATTTGCAATGAGCCTTTTCTGTTGCCCTGGCTTCTGACTGTACAAATGCACCCTCAGATACTTATGAATCACATAAAGATTCATACAGATACATAGACTGCTACACCACAGAGGGAGATTGTATTGTCGTATAGATAAACCACACTGTGATGAATGTAATAGCTTGTGTCCACTTGCTGATTCGATAATGTGCATGTTCAGTGCAGTAAAGGCATGGTGTGATTTACACACTGGCATCTGAATCTGTTCACACTGAAGGCCCTGTCTGTGTGTGCCTTGGACAAAACTTTGGCTGTATATGTTTCACATATTGGGAAAAAAAAATTGAAAACCCTTGATTCCTTACTGATGGTGATTTCTCCTTTGATTTCTTGCTGATTTTTTTTAGCAATGGTTTTATCACTATTGTACCTGTTCAGCCGCCTGGGAGCTTAAACCATCACCTCACTGCATATTTCAAATATTTGGACAGACTTTCAAACATGTTATCTTTTCCCAGGTCGACTATAATTCTTGACATACAATACAATTCCATGAATGAACTCCCTCAGAGGTCTGGTGTTGCTTTGACATGAAGACCATGACCCATAAAAAACAGTGGGCTCCAAACCCTCTCTCATGGATAAGGAAATGTGTCACAGATTGAAATGAAATATCTATGTCTTATCTTTTTTCCTTTCCTTTTTTCTGTCCTCTTTCTGTCATTATCTTTGTCTCTCTTCTGCCTCTTAATTGTTGTCTGAGACACAATCCATGAGTGTCTGTGTCTGCGTCATACTGTTTTTACCAGCCTTCACCCAACACTCCACCTCAAACACACATTTCACATTTTGGAATGATGACATTGCCTGTGCTTGCTTCTTTGATTATGATATTAAAACTGTGTCGTAGCCCATCATGTAACGCCTCTCCCCGTTTTCCTTTTTTCTCCTTTTTTCTTTGTTATTCTGTTCCTCCCATCCCACCTCCTCCCTTCCACATACTTGTCTTTATCTTCATCCACCACCCCCTCCCCCACTCCTCCTCCTCCATTTTTCCAATCCGTCACACTTCCCTCTTCCCACACTCTCCATCCCTTTATCCCTCGCACCCTTTGCTCTTTCCTCCCTCACTCCATGTGGGGTTTGCATTCGCCCAGGCAATGCTGGGCAAAGTAACCACAGAGACATCCAGAAAGAAGGATGTTGAGGAGGTTCAGAACCGCCACCGCCTCATCCCCATGGGACGCAAGATATACGAGTTCTACAACGCTCCAATTGTCAAGTTCTGGTTCCATACGGTCAGTGTCGGCTTCAGCAACACCACCTACATACTCAGGCTTCCTGTTGGCACT
Organism: Lates japonicus; assembly: GCA_033238685.1. Lineage (NCBI taxonomy): Eukaryota > Metazoa > Chordata > Actinopteri > Centropomidae > Lates > Lates japonicus. The sequence goes on along the minus strand of BRZM01000966.1, from coordinate 9,727 downwards.
GACAGTGCTTACTGTGTCTCTGTAGCAGCATCAATTGCTGGTTTCCTGCCGTTAGCGTTTACTTCCACTGTGCTTCCATTGCCATTAACCTCCTGTTCCACCCTATCATTATCCAGCATTACTGAGGTGGGAAAGTTTTGTGGGAAAGGGATAGGGAGACTGATGGAAGCTGCATGGTGAGAAAAGTACAGAGGTGTGAGGAAGAGAAGTGAGCCAGAAGGAGGTTGTGTATTGACTGTGCAAACACCTCTATATCATAGATATTAATAGATAAATATTTCAGTAAGTATATTATTTGATTTGAAGTTAAGCTTAGAGTGTTTACATGTGTGGTAAAGTGTGTGTGGAGTGTGTTTTTCTTTACACCTCTCTATACAGCACCGTTCATCTGGTTTCTACAAGCCTGTCTCCTGAGCATGTGTGTAATAGTTGATATAAGCTGATCCTCTTTTTTCCTTACGCCGTCTTGGGCTCCTTCAATTTGCTTGCCCAGTGAAAACATCTTTTTATCATGGGGATTTTGCTGTTTGTTTATGCTGAGAAAATATTTTGACTGCCTTTTGTTTCATCGCTTCTCCCCCCATCTCCCCTTTCTGCCCTTCAGGTAAAGAAAAATATTCTGCCATGAATTTCATTAGTGCACTTATGGAACAGATGCTGGGTTTTCTCGGGGTCAAAATGTGGGCTTTACCTCAGTAGTGGATTTGTATTCATACCCATTACCCTCTGTAGAGCATTGCCCCATTTATAGTGATATTAGTCAAACGTATCACACAAACCAACTGTGCATGTAGGACTGAATGAAAACAGTCCTGGTCACACATTGTTAACCACTTTATGTGCTTATTTCAGTGGAATTCTTGATTTATAACTGGAAAGAAGTGTCCTCATTTTTTTTTAAACTTAAATCAATCTGCAATTTAAATTTGCTAAAGTTTTTCATTATCATTCCAAATTTAAAGGGAGACACAGTCCAAATCACTGTATATATATATTCACTTAGTTTAAACAGTCCTAGAGAATACTGAATCACTAATCACTGAAAAACAATTAAGGGTTATCAGAAATATCATATATCTGATTGAAATCCAGTAATGTCAGTACCCATGAATGAGAAATAGATGTAAAAATTGATTTTATATGCATATGTGTCAAGTCTTCCATGTCTAGATTGTTAGGCTTGCATTATGATAAAATTTTTATCTAGTCTGGATCGTAATGAGCCACAGTGCACAAATAGGTGCAGGAAAAATGAAAGTGGACAGCTGACATAGATTTAAATAGATACAGCCATAGGAGACAAGTAATGGACATTTTCAGGCCAGTTGTGGAGGTGCAGCAATCAGGTGTCTTGACATCAAATTTCTATTATCATATCTGAAAAACTGCATTCAATGGAGGTGTAATGAGGGTCAATCATTCACTAAATAAGCGTTTAGTTTGAGCAGCAACGCTCAAAAACCCTTTTCATAGTCGCCCTTTGAGCCAATTTGTTTGCAGAAAGAGAACTGAGCTTTATTGATGTACAGTTTGCTAATGTGGGAAAAGTACACAAACACAAACATGAGCCCATAAATGTGTCCCTGCTGATTTCCCTCTGCTATTGTTGTTCTTATGTAGATGGCATACGTGGGCTACTTGATGTTGTTCAACTACATTGTCCTGGTTAAGATGGACCTGTGGCCTTCTCCTCAGGAGTGGATCGTCATCGCTTACATCTTCACCAACGGCATAGAGAAAATGAGAGAGGTACACTAGATCCTAGCAGTGGCTTCATGCAAATATGCACAGTGTATTGAACACACAACAATAATTTCTCCACCACTGCCCACTGAACTGAAGATACAAGGCTTGTAACCATAATGCAGCCTACAGCTGAATTCAGAAAGTTCTATGGTGGAGGGCAGAGGCTAAGCATTATGTCCATATCATCAAACAGCTCATAGTAAATATGGAAAACAGTGATGGGATCACGGAAGAGAGTGGAAGGGGGAGAGAGTGGTGGAAATGAAGGCAGGAAATAGAGATGGGAATACAAAGAAAGAAAAGAGTAAATGGAGAATACAGGTATGTGGCCCTATGAGACCATCTAGTTCAGTCTCACTCTGTGGCTGTGTTTGTACTGTAACTGTACAAAATGCATTAATCATTGTGTCACATCCTTCTCAGCTGCACAACAATGCCTTCTCAGACATCAGACTAGATTATCTGATTGGTGAACTCACACTGCCCTCTTATGGTGATCATGATATAATGCATTTCTATTTTCTGCTCTATTTCAGTCACTTATTTTGGCTCACATCAGTTTTTCCTCTGAGTCTCTATGTTTATGGGCACTCTCACACTCTCCATCACTCCTGCTTTTGAACATCCATTTCTTGTTTCCCTCTCTCTACTAATTTCCCTTCAAACCTCTTCCAGATCCTGATGTCAGAGCCGGGGAAGTTATTACAGAAGGTGAAGGTGTGGCTTCAGGAGTACTGGAACATCACGGACCTCATGGCCATCCTCATATTCTCAGTCGGCATGGTTCTGCGTCTCCAGGAGCCGCCACTCATGAGCTATGGGCGGGTCATCTATTGTGTTAACATCATCTATTGGTACATCCGGCTGCTCGACATCTTTGGAGTCAACAAGTACCTGGGTCCCTATGTGATGATGATTGGCAAGATGGTGAGAAGAGGCAGGGGTGGTGATGTGTATTTGTGTATTTGTCTGTTAATCTTTTCTATCTGCAGTATCTCTCACATTTTTTCTCCCTATTATGTAGTCTCCATTTGTATCTGACTGTTTCTTCCTTCTGACTTCGCGCAACACAATTTCTAGTGATTATGAGTTAATTGAGTTCCCTGATTGCACTGGTTTAATTTGTATGTGGCATGCAGGCCCCCCCAACAGAGCTCCTCTGCCCTTGAATCTTATTGTTTGATCTTAAAGACCACAAGATCAGAGCCTCTGATACATACATGAAGACAAAACTAGTGAAGGCATCAAAGGCCCAAATCTGTATCTCTGATGTTTGACTGTCTTTAACATGAGCTGTGAAGCACTGGGCTCTGTTTGATATGAAAATCAGCAATTAGTGAGAGAGAGAAAACGCTTTGGATTTGCATTCAGTGACTTAGTCAGGTAATTGGCATTTATGATGCCGTGGCACCATAAGCTGATTTGAAGTCAAAGTTAGAGAGGAGAAATAAAGGAAAACAAATGCTGCATTGTAAATACAGCTTAAGTACCATCAAATTTGCAAACTGCATCCTTACACAAAGGGTGTCTTTCACCTTTCTGGAAAAAAACTGAAACATTATAATTCCTGTTTCTGACAGATTAGTATGCACCTCATAGCAGTAATGGTTAGAGTGATAACTGTAACTCCATTTTGGCTTTAACATGTGCATGTATCTGAGAGGATTTCCAAGGAGAGACAATAAATGACAGTTTTAATCAAAAATAGACTGTGTCACAGAGGCTAGTAGAATATAATCTAACCCAGAGGAAGGGTTTCCCCCCCACTTCAGCGCTGTAACTTCCTTAATCAATCTGGGATTAATCTAAATTAAGTGCATTTTAAGTATTGACTTCAGGTTTCACTCCAGAACAAATTGAATTGAGGTTTGATTGACCAACCAAGACTCTAGGGGGTATAGTAATTAAAAAATGCAGTTCAGGCCATCATTCATCACACTTTTTAAACTGCTTCTCCAGCTCTAACAGACCAGCACATTCCCTTCCTGTTCCCCTGTTTTGCCTCATTGCTGCTTTCTTTCACCCATTCTTGCTTTATTATCGCTCTAAACATTCTTACCAACTGCTCCTCATTTTTTTTCTCTTCTTAAACCACTCACCCCCTCCCTTCTCTCTTCTCCTCTACCCCCCTCCCCTTCCCTCTGTCAGATGATCGACATGATGTATTTTGTGATCATCATGTTGGTGGTGCTGATGAGTTTTGGGGTGGCACGTCAGGCCATCCTCAACCCTAATGAAGACCCATCCTGGATGCTAGCTAGGAACATCTTCTTCATGCCTTACTGGATGATCTACGGAGAGGTGTTTGCCGACCAGATTGACCGTAAGTTCAGGGCCAGAGTGTCAGAGCAACTAAATAAACTTCATTTTTGTTAATTCAAGGGAGGAGGCGAATAGTATAACTGAATACACACTTATCTCATTGCAGAATTATTAATTAAATTAAATTTAAATTAATTAAATTACATTTTTGTAACACATAGATATTAAAAAAAACAAATAAAATAAAAAAAAATAAACCTTACCACAAGAGAAATTGCATCTGCAATCATAGTGATTATGAATCAGGTAAATTCTTGACAAATTTTGTTTCTACACCCCCATGTCTGCATAATCTTTCTCTGAAGTAGCCACACTGTCATTTTGTCTTGACCTTTTTGTCTCTACATTATTTTATGCTATGTAGACAGAGTGACATTTTGACTCAATAAATCAAAAGTAGACTGTGAGCAGTGTCTGTGAGGAAATGTCCTGAGAGTGAGTGTGTATTTGTGTGCTGTTCTGTTGTCTATATGTATGGTAGTATATATGATGGTATGTACAGAATGTGAGGAGTGGCCCAAAGAGAAGAGATCTGAAATAATGTTTTCATTCTTTGTTTCAGATATGCATAGTAGGAAGTTACAGCACAGGCTGAATGAAAAACTCTGGCTGGTCGAAAATTACTTTCGAACTCACGGAACCTGGCGTAATAATGGTCCATCACACATTGCCCAGTGCAGTCAAAATCCCAGTAAATCTATAGATGCAGACCTCAGTTTAACCACATCCACCTATCCCACCTCTCCTTCATCAATCCTCACATTACCACCATGTCATGCCCACTCCTACCACTAGAGGCCACTTGAGACAAAAGTGTGCATGCAGCTCCACGCGCTCAAAGGTTAAAGTTGCCCTCATGTGTTGGTATCTTGGGTCAGCTACTGTATATCAGCAGCATTTTCTGTAAATAACAGAGAACAATTCAAGAGAATCTGATGTGAAACAAAGCCCAATTCTATGGGACTACCCATCTTCTCCAAATCATTAATTGAGACAATGAGTAGCTCGGCCTAAGGCTGTATCCTGGAAGCAACTTTACCCTGACTAATTTTGGCACTGGCTGGCAAATGGCACTGTTACATGGCAGTAGCACTTTTCAAATGTGTTCTAATGTATTTATGGTATTTACTCTTTGTATTTACATTCAAACAACAAGAGGAATAATCCAAGTTTTAAAATTTGATATTCCCTTGATGTTTCTTCCCCCCATTTTTTCGCTCGACTTTCAGTTAGTTTCATTTGAGGAGGTGACCCTGCCATGTTAACACCGTCTGTCACATAAACCATGTCACCCTCCCTTTACGCCGGCTCAGCTTCTCACTGGAGCAATTGTAACATTGCCAAAATTCTTCTACCAATATAGCCAGCATTTAACATAAGTAAACATGACTATCACATCATACAAAACACAAACATACACCAACATCCACAGCAGAACATATTTATCAGCCACCTTTCATCATCTATAATCTGTTTTTTCACGTGGTTCAGTTGTCAGAGTTTTTAAATCCAAATTTTTGGATTTAGGTTAAAAAAAAATTAAAAATAAAAATAGAAAAAATTACTTCAGTTCTCTGTCTTTGGGCTGCATTGTGTGAAACAATTGAACATCAAGCAATGAGGAGCATGACTAGAATGAATCTCAAAGGCAAACAAACAAAGATCAAATGCTGAATGTTCCCCAGATAAGCCACAGCAACTGAACCATCACAGATGGAAAAAACATACTATGTATCCTAAATACATTTCAAATGATTCAGAGCAATCAACCATTGCTGAATGAAGCTATGGCACACATATGTGACAATATATTTTAAACATTGACTTCATGTTTAAATATATTGGAAACACAAATTGTGATGATACATGATGAATGTATTTTTTTGAGTATTTTGTTTCAGATGCACATTTCTGAACATGAACCCCCACCATTATTGTGTCCACTCTTTCAGAAAAGAAGCATAAAAATAAATTATGCTTCTTGTTTGTTTGCAGAATATGTAGTTATGCATTTTGTTCTGTATTTTCAGGTCTGCTTGTCTCTTTGTTTTTGTGTTCTTGTAACTCAATGTGCAGTTCGTCTTTGAATGTTTTATTTTTCTTTTAATTTGCTTAGGTTTAATTTTATTATAGGTTTTGTTTTTCTAGACTAAATGCTGTGTCTTTTGTTCATGTAATGTGTCTTTGTGCATGTCTTTCTGATTTGTTGTGCATCTAAATTTTTCTACTAAAATATTATTTTGATGGATTCAAGTCTCTATCTAAAGACATACTTTACCTCGTATTAACTTGTATGTGTGTGTATTTATTTCGTGACGGTGCGCAGCCCCCTGTGGGCAGAACGTCACTACAGATGATGGGGTGGTGGTGGCCCTGCCTCCCTGTAAGACCGGTGCCTGGATTGTCCCAGCCATCATGGCCTGCTATCTGTTGGTAGCCAACATACTGCTGGTCAACCTTCTCATAGCTGTGTTCAAGTACGTATACTTTCGAATAATTTCAGCTATTCCTAACTACAGCTAACTACAAAAAAGAACAACCTCCAACTCTCTCACAAAAAACAGTATCACTAAGACATGGATGTTACTCGTAGCAGTATCTAATTAATACCATTTTAGACACCAGCTTAAGACTTTTCTTGAGTTTTGTGTGAGTGTGTGAGAGAGAAATAGAAAAATGGTTTGTGTTTGGGCTGCTGTTAAGCCACAGTCATTAGAGAGGCTGGTTGCAAATTGTATTATCAGAGCAGGATGGTGCTTCTTCCACAGAGACATTACCATGCTAATGATCTGTTATTGTGCCTCTGAATAATCCATGTAGCAAGGGCGATCATCCTTCCTCACATTTGTCAGGGTAATTACCAAAAAGTGCACAATGGAAAAAACAATAGTTAAATTGAAGGTTTAATCACATTAAGCATTACAGCAAACATTTATTGTGTTGGGCGTTGCAACAATCTCCACATACTACCTGAACTTTGCCCTGCAGTGCAGCAGCATGCTACATGAAGGAGTCAGTTCATCAACCAGTCAAATCTGTATATATACACAATATCTGAACAGGTCATGATGTATGGTTTACCTACAATAAATTAATCCTTGGTTGATGTGGCATATCTGTCTGCGATTGTCCGTCATCACAGTAATACATTCTTCGAGGTGAAGTCCATCTCCAACCAGGTTTGGAAGTTCCAGCGCTACCAGCTCATTATGACCTTCCATGAGCGGCCAGTCCTTCCTCCACCACTCATCATCTTCAGTCACATAACCATGGTCCTCAAGCACCTGTGTTGTCGCTGGCGCAAGCATGACGACGATGAGAGGGACTATGGGCTGAGTGAGTCACAGATAAACCATTAACACGCCTGTTAAACTCAGGATGGACACGACAATGTGAACAGTTATACTATACAGAGTTGTAATTTATTCACATCACTCTTAATTTTTTTTATTCCTACTCTGCTTTTAGTGTCGTAACAACAAAACAAAACCAACTCAAATTATTTAGTATATGTTTTCTATTTTGAGGCTTGTGCTGTTATTATACTACCAATCAGGTAAATATGACATTGTTGCATTATCACTCTGAAACTTTTTCACCTGCAGAGCTTTTCATCACAGAGGATGAGCTGAAGAAAGTCCATGACTTTGAGGAGCAATGTATAGAAGAGTACTTCAGAGAGAAAGATGACAGATTCCACTCCTCAAATGACGAGCGGATCAGAGTCACTTCTGAAAGGTCAGACATGGCTACACCATAAAATTATCTCTGTAGTCTACCTATAGCTTTCAGCCTATAGAAAACTGTTATATATATAAGTCCAGTGCTCTGTCTATCAGGTGGATAGAGGATATGTCATAGTACACATCTGAAATTTATCATCTTTATTCTTTTCTTTATGAAGACCTGTATGTAAAAAACAGAAGCAAATACACATGCTGCAATATGCACATTGCACCACAGAACTAGGATAAAATACACATCTGAAATGTTTTAAGGGACACTAATGGCTGAACTGCTGCTCTATATTTTTAAATGACCACAAAGAATTGGATTGTGACTGCCTACACACACAGGACAAAAACAAGTGCCTATTTCACCTATCAAGAAAACCAGTTATTGGCAGCCAAACCACAAGCTTTCAATTTATGTATATTAATAGGATTATTTGACTAATTTGAGTTTACTCCAGTTTTTACACTCAGATATCATGACTGACCGTTCAGCTATTTTACTAAATACCCCCATGTAAGCAGCAGTCATTTGTGTTCCTGCCACCCCCCTTTGCTTTTAATGTCTTTTCTCTCATTTCTTCTCTACTCTGTCAGGGTGGAAAATATGGCAATGCGTCTAGAGGAAGTCAATGAGAGGGAACACTTCATGAAGGCATCACTGCAGACTGTTGATATTCGTCTGGCACAAATGGAGGAGCTGATTGGACGAATTGCTGTAGCGCTGGAGCGTGTGACGGGGGTTGAACGTGGCGAGGTCAACAAAGTACGTTCCAGGACTTCATCTGACTGCACAGACTCTGCATACATACTCCGCCAGGGTGAGTGTCCTGAAGCAGCATATATCCTCCGTCAAAGCAGCTTTAACAGCACTGAGGGGAATGCCTACCGTCTACAGGAGGCGCTGGAGGGAACAGCTGAGGGCTCCATGTCCCCTCCCTCCCCTACTGGCATGGCCACACGGACAAGGAGCCACTCGTTTTACGTTGGAGGTGGTCGTGGTGGTGGTGAACGTTCAAGTGGAGCTGAAAGAGCTGAGAGCTTCTTCAAAGAGCGCTCACTTAGCCTCCACCGAGCCAACAGCTCACAATCTGTGTCCTCAGCTGCCGCCACCAAGGAGTCTAAGCCCCTCCCCCTGGCGACGCTGTCGGTCTCCCAGCAGCACCGTCCATCATCATGCATCGATATCTATGTCTCAGCCTCTGAGGAGGTGGGGCCTGCAGAGGTCTTCCTGGATCCTCTCCGTGTGGTCCCTCCACTCCAGAGAGACTCCTCGTTGCAGTCAGATATCATAGAGACGGTGCTGCCGGGAGGCCGGGACTTCAGCAGCGCTGCCACCAGCGGTTTGGGCGACAGGCACTCGGAAGGCGGTGCAGGCAGCAGCGGCACAGCCGGAGCCATGTTTGACGACAGTGCAGCTGCTGATTTGTCGTTGTGCTCGGCCCACCTCCTACCAGACCCCACCATACCTCCTTGGGACATAGAACCATCCCCACCTCCCTCAGCAGGGCTGCTCGAACGTTCTAAGAGCAGTCGCTACCTCTCTACTGCAGGGACATCGTTCCTGGATGAGCCTCCTCTGGTCAAATCCCACAGTCTCATGTTCACGCCAAGAGGCTGCTATGGTGGACTGGGGGCAGGAGTCCAGGTAAAGGCTGCAGAGTACACCAGCATCACTGATTGCATCGATACACGCTGTGTCTCAGCTCCATACACTCCTGCAGAACGCTCACACTCCCCTGGAGGATCCACCTCATTCCCCTTTGATAAGCCGTCAGACATTGGTTCCTCTCACCCAGAGAGAGAGGCAGAGCTTAGTCACACAGAGTCTGACCCAGAGGACCCTGAGGACCTGATTCCAGCCCCTGATACCCCTCGTCTAGGGGGCCTTGGCGGGCCCAGTGGGGCCCCTCTCTGCTCCCCCTTCT
>BRZM01000965.1:0-17067 GCA_033238685.1 Lates japonicus | reverse complement strand
TGTGTGTGTGTGTGTGTGTGTTTTTGTATTGCAATAACATACCAAGCACCTGGCAAAGACATAAATGTTAACTGCACCATGGGTTAACATTAATCCATGTACTGTAGGTTTCTGCTAGCTACTGTACAGTGTGTGTCCGTGTGTGTTAGTGTGTAGATTTGCACGGGGGTTGCTGGATGGATTTCAGAGTGTGTATCTGTAGTTCAGTGTTGCGCTTTCCTACAAATACTGTGTGCATGCATCTGTGTCCATTGTAAGACAGTCTCGGCCAATCTCATTCACCGATGATGACTCATGGAAACTTTTTTCTTAGGTCTTTTCCTTTTCTTTCTTTTTTTCTTGCTCATCAGTGAGAAAGGTTGAGAATGCATTGATGGTAGAAGAGAGAGAATTTTAATTCGGCGTCCTTCTTCTCAGACTTCAATGATGTTGATAGATGGCACAGACGGATGAAACTGCAACAAACAAGAAAAATAAAAATCACTGCTGCTTTCATTTTTTTCTTCTACAGTAAAGACATAATTTGATCATTTTTTCTCAGTTACCGTACAGTACATCAGATCAATAATACAACATTTGCTTTTAGCGTTTTCTTTCAGTTTTTTTTTATTATTGACAGAAATGAGGTCTTGATCTGTCTCCATACATCCACTCTGCTTCAGCCACTAGCGAATATGTGAAAATTCTGTCAGTTATAAACACACACTAAGGGACTTTTGCTGGTTGGATACTGGGCTGCTACCATATTGACTGATACTGGGGAGAGTTTCTGAAGTCCTCGTCAGAACTTCTCTGACAGTAAACCCTTACATCAACCCCTGACCTCCTAATGAGGACTGGGAAGACAGATGAGCCAGCGCAGTGAGAAATCCTACAAACCACTGTCTCTCAGCTAATGTAAACCAGACAACTCAATATGATGCTATGTTAAACCCTAGCCAGAGGTCAGTTGCACAACATGCAAATAACTGCGGTTATCTGTTGGTCATGGCCTATGCAAGCATGCATTTATCTGTCTGCTGCTATCTGGTACTGATAAAAGAATGTGTCACACACTCAAAGCTACACGGGTTACTCAGTTTTGTTTTTCATGGCAGGGACTTTGCAGTTCTTCCACTGACCACTGAGCCTCCCAGGGCTTTAACCTAAAACCAAACTGTATTCTTAAAGACAAATGCAGTAGTTGCATTCCTCTGTATTTTCTGTAACAAATACGTTGCTTTTACTTTTTTTGTAAGCATTTTACATTGTTACATAATGTGATTGAGTCACTGAGGCTGTGATTACATCTGTAGGAAAGATACAATTTCCATTAGATGCTTCATTGAAGGCAGGATGTATTTTTTTTCTCTCCCTCACTTGGTGAGGAATTAAGCTATCTGGCCAAGATGTGTTGCAGTACCATTAGCATTAATGCTGTCTATGTAAAGATGAATTCAAGCATTGTAGGTATCACCGGGCACCATTTAAGTTATTGATAAAGCATCATCTCACAGCTGTGCCATAACTACAGTAATCAGGTTAATATCCAGCATAACCAAGTTTGCCGTTATGAAGTGCCACAGATGTAAGCACTTCATGGCAGCATGAGCTGGCTGAGCACATAGATTAGATTACATTAATGTTATTATTCAGTGGCGGAAATTGATTCTGCTGCGAAGTGCGTTAAAAACAGCACAGTTTACTGCAGCACTGAAAGACAGACATCAGTGCTTCACTGTACACAGCCTTCAACACACGAGACACATTGAATACATCCTCAGACAGTAATTGGTATAGATGATAAACTGTTTTCTGTACAGAGAGACTCAGCTTATGTGCATCTGGAGCTGCTTGAGGGAACCTTTGAATAGCATGGATGATACTGATGCATGTTTTCAGTACTTTTCATGAGCTATTAGAGACGTAGACCTGCGTTCAAAGCTGTCACGCTCACCTTGCTCCTCAGCAGTCCTCCACTATGATGCTCCGGCGTGCTCCTCTCCGACGACGGCTTGGCCTTCTCCTTATTGTTACTGGAGTCGTTGTCCTTGATGATGTCATACTGCCGGCAGAACAGGGCAATAACAGCTGCCGGGAGGGTGAGAGATGGGCACATGTGCAGCACACACACACACACACACACAGAAAAGAGGATAGGAAGTCAGTGATGAGGCAGTAACTGTCACTCACAGACATGTCACTGCTTCCTCTAGCCGAGCACGTTGAAAGGCCATGTGGATAATGGTATTCTGCTCTCAAGGGAGTGTGATGTCAGAGCCTTTATCTGAAAGTTTGGGAGGCAGTAATTCTCCATGGAGTCTGCTTTGTTGCATTTTGCAGGCTGCCAGATGCAGTTCAGCCTCCAGTTTGGATAAGTACTGTACGCTTGCAATTAACTCCTTTCCTTCACTGGGGTTATGAATTTCTATGAGAACGCCATCATTAAATATTCAAAAACTGATATACGGGTCTGGTAATGAGAACTAGGGAGCTGTGAGAAATACTCAGAAGCGTAGCACTAATTCATTTAATTAACAAATGATTATTCATGCGTCATGTAAGTGCTCTGCAATATTGCAGCCAAAATGTCATTGTCTCCATCGCCCGAGAGATGTTGATGGTGGCCTGTTCCACATTTACACTGGTTCGTTTCACGGTTAAATTACAGCAGCATTTGTTACATTTTAGAAGTGATTTGTCTGCATTAAAACAGTTTACTGTGATGCTGTTTTAATATGCAAACAAAAAGAACTGACACAGCAAAAAGTGCACAGCTCTGCAAATACAGTGATGTTTTTTAAGCACTTTTTTGACCAACAGCTGCTTACTACACAGAAATGTAACTCTGTATAGCAGAAGAGATTGCATCATATTAAAGCAATTTCCTAATTACTTTACAATTCTATTTACTTCTCCAGGCCGAAACTAAGCAATGGAAAGTAACAGAGATAAAGGATAAAAGAAAAATGTGACAGAGTATAGAAATAGAAAAGAACAAATAAACAATAAATACAAGGATAAACCAACTATATCCTGCAGATTATGAACTTTTGAAAGTATTTGACGCCTCATAAAATTCAGGAAACATAAGGTAAATCTGAATTTGAACATTGACTGGCTGCAAACGAGCAGTCTGTTATGACTATGCCACATGAGGTGTTTTCATCCTTTCACTCCCACTCTTCACTGCCTCCGCGTTACTTTGGTTTCTCTCATTAGTATTATTTAACATCTCACTCTGGTGCTTGGGGGTGGGAAACCCTGCTCCTGGCAGCCTGTCAGATATGCCACCTCTCATTGTGCCTCAACACTTCATTAATCAGCACGCTACCTCAGAGGAGCAGAAACCCGCTCTCGGATGGAGAGTTCAGATGCAGAGAATGCTCAGGAAAGTGCGATGTTGGTTTGACATTGCTGTTGCGAAAAAGCCTTTAAGGGACGGGAAGCTCAGAGCTGTCAGATTTATTTCTGAGCGGTGATGTTTTTGGACTTTAACTTCCACTTAATAGGGATCCTCTTGGTCTTGTTCTGGATGACTGTCCTTTGATTAGTGGCTTATTGACTGGTGTGTCAATGTATTGATGTAGCTACAAGATAATGTATAGTGTGAAACCTCTGTCAGGTGAACGCCATTAGTCTTAATCATTGGAGGCTGACAGTAATTGTTAACACGCTGCAGTTCCAGGGGACAAGTCCAGTTATCTTTTTGCTGTTTGAGCGGGATTTTAATGTCATTTCACTATTGACAAAAGCTGTTCAATAACACTTGATGCTTGGCATTGGATTTATAGATATTAGACTTTATCGGATCTCTGTGAATTAATTACCTGTAAAAGATCAAAGACATGTGTTACTGTGTCAACCTGATGGACCGGGACCTTATGGTAGTTACAGATTGAAGAGTCAAAAACTCAGCTAATCTGCTTCATCAAGACTGTGTGGGTATGGTTTGATGAGATTGACGCCCCACAACTGCCATCACATTTTAATTGAAATGTTACACTGATTGGTACATGGAAATATGTGATGACATCTTTTCCAAAGTGGACTCACCCACTTCAAACCAGTGAGAAAGCCAGGACAAACACATAAATACAGAAATCAGTGTCTAAATAACCAAAACTGTGTACATGTAGGGACGTCATTGCTCACGCCATTTTTGCTCTTTGGTCTTAATTTTTGCACAGAGTCTAAAAACTTACCTGCCCACATGACCAAGACCACCACAATTATGATCATCTCTCCTGTTTGTAGATGCCGTGACTTGTCCAGGCCTTGCACAGTAGGGTCATCTAGCAGAGAGGACAGATAGGATGGTTGCAGTGAATACAAACATCTGAATACAGAGAAGCGAGTGATTTGTCCTTTCCCCTTTATTTATATGATGTGGACAAAATGTGAGATACATTGAACATTAAGATGCAGTCTGATAAAACGATGTCACAAACAATGGGCTCAAATGTGATTACAGAGTTGAAGTTACACCCTGTGTCTCAGTAAAAGCTGAACATTTTAACCTTCACACAGGTGGTGCTGGTTGCAGAGCTATTTTACTAGATTTTCTGATGAATGTAAGACATTAAAGTCACATTCTGTCTGTAAGGACCAGCAAAAAATAGACTCTCCGTTTATCTCTCGTGACTGTTATGCCATTTAACAAAAACTGTAGTAGTCAGTGGTGGGCATATCAGTCTTGTGGCATTAATCATCCTTTAAGTGGATTGACTATGGGCCTATTTCCACTCTCCAAACTAGCTCTTAACCGGCATGGATGGAACTCTTCCAGAGCACCACTCTTCCCAATTGCCTCATTTAGTGAATCAAGTTGTCAAGAAACCTGCCCCGAACGCCAGACTATCAGCTCTCTTCACGTGATAGCAATTACAGAGTGGGGTCAGTTGTATTGCCATGATTTTTTAGCCTTGGTAGAAGTGTGGATGGGCATGTGAGTGGAGATAGGGAGGGGGTAGCAATACGCAAACCTGGAAATTAAAAAGTACCACAAATCAGAGACAAGTACTTGATACTTCAACACGACTTTTTAATATGGTGTGTGCTACATTTAGTCTCAACTTGGAAGTTTGTAAAAAAGAAATTATGTTGATGTTGCAGATACATATATATATATATATATATATATATATATGTATTGAAGGAAAAATCTGTTCTTGTTTTCATATTGTGGCCATTCTGACTATGGGTTTTGCTAACATGGCACTCACCACCTCTGCTGTAGAGATTTGGGAAATAAAAAAAATTGGGAATAATTTCACTTGTCAAACAATTGTCTTCAAGTCTGACTATTATACTATTATACTACTATAAGTCTATATTCTAGTTTGAAATTCATTCTTTTTGTTTTCCTGGACACTGTTTCCCTGTTGGCTCGCAGTAGAGGTAGATACTTCCTAGTAGTAGCCTGCAGTTTTGTTGGCGGACAAAACACCAGCAATAAACCTACGCACGACTGCCAAGATCAAGACATCCACTTGATTCAGCTAGCTCGGGCTGCTGAAGCTCCATATTGACATATGAAGGTATTATTTCATTGCCAGTATGGAGATGAAGACACATTTAAATATGATTTAAAAGAGTAAAACAAAAGTAAGCTTAAATAGAATAGAAAAGATAAGACACTGAAAATTACAGTACAGTTACAATGTGGTGAAGATATGAATAAATGTTTTCTAATAACTCCTTTAATCTACATGTGGAATGTTCTGTAAGAACAAGTGATATGAAAAAAAATGCAACCAATCCTTTGAGAACCTCAAAAGATTCACCTACATCATCTCCTGTGTCTTCACATTGCACGGTGAGTTCTACAGACTTGATATCAGACTGCACATTACTCTTAAATGCCAGGTCAGGGCTCAGGTCATTGCTAAGCATGACTGCGAGTTGCTCTTCAGTTTATTACTCCCACATCGCCTCTATCTGTCTGAAGCCGACCAGCTCAATAATGATCTATTCAGTGACTAATTCTTCTGCATATGAAAACGGCTTAATTCATTTTGATTTTCTCAGCAAGTTAAAAACTGCTTTTACTTTCCTCCTCTGTAGAAATCTGGATTTACATCCTGACATGATATTTCTGGAAACAGAATTGGGTCCATGCCTAGAGAAACGACTGGTAGAAGTGTTGGGATGATGACAGCATTAAAGGCGGTATTGATAATGAGTGTAATCTTTAAGGCTCCTGTATTCTGCAACACCTGAACGTCGTGTTCTTGTTTACAGTTTTCTAGTCTACCTAATGATCTCGCTTTGGTACGTGCCTATTGTGTAGCTTTCTGATATACAGAGTGTATATGTGCATATTTGATGCAATAGGTTTCATACCACTGAGTGAGTGAATAGACTTTCCAGATGACCTGAATAGCATGTCCTGCTGCTGTTGTATACATATTTTATGTTGGCACCACACTCAAATATGCTGTGTGATTCTTTGCTAGAGAAGCTGCTCCGGTACACCAAAGAGTTTGTGTTGAGATAATTAGTCGACCTTCCTTCTGCTCACTCCAAATCCCATGATGTTGTTTGTGGCTGTGAACTGTGTCAGGAAACCATGTAACAACACACCAGAGCTGGTGTGCTGGTGTCACAAAGATGCATCAACTGATTTATTCTTGCCTTATGTGACAATTCATTAAACTGATAAACAGTTTAAACTGGTTCAACTCTAAAACAAAACTTTTTCCTGCTGCCTTAAAAATGTGAGTTAACTATTTGAATAATTAGTTCAAAAATGTCTCATAAGTTGTGAAAATGAGCTAAGTTTTTGATGTTGCTACATAGCCTAGAAGAAACATTGTGAGTTCAGTTTCAAACTTAATTTCTTTACTCGCCCGGAGCTGTCTCCAGTGGCAGAAAGCAACACCAAGGTTCTCTATTTTTGCTTTTTTCTTTTACTGTATTCCTATCACTTATATTCACCTATTTAAGTTACATTGCTAACCAGTTATCCCTTGCGTTATCCCTCCCTTCCCCTACGTAGTGATAGGAAAAATATACATATACCACCTTTTACGATATTATCTTGTGGAATCAGTCACACCAGATGTTTGTTAGTTCTTCAGTTGACACAAAGACCTCTAAGCTGCTCCCATGGATTTTGTTTAAGTGTGGGGTGGTGGGGATTTAATTTGATAAAAACCCTCAACAGACCAGCAAATCCTCACAATTGAATGCTGTTATTGGGTCATGTTTGTCAAATTTGCTTCAAAAAATATTTGAATGATCAATCAATTATTAACATAGTTGCAGATAATTTTTTTTGTTGATCTACCAATCAATCGTTTCAGTTCTAATATCACCATTTTCCCACTGTCAGCAAATCAGTGTTCCACTAACTTATAGGCATATAAAACATTTACTTAATATGGAGATAAAATTATGTATCTGTTAAACTTCAATGAAATTTTTGCAGGGTGCTAAAAGTATGACGCATACCTTTGTCTCAGTGCTTTTAATGGGAGCCTACCGTAGGTGTAGCTTCTGACTCAGTTTGGCATCTCTTTGAAGTATCACACAGTAATTATGTCTAAGGGGACCCCCTACCTAGTTAGGTTTGACTGCTCAAGGCATCCGTCCTTTGAAAATATTCCTTTTTTGCCCTCCTGTGCAAAGCAGTTTGACAGCTTAGTGGCAGCAGGTAACATTTTCATCGGTTTCATGTCCTTTGTTGAGGAATTATTTATGTAACGTATTTGGACATTTTTGTATTAACTCAGGCATCACTGTTCATTTCAACAAAGACAGCGTGCTCATTTATCATAGATCTCTTGTATTTCAAGAAGTCTCCTCATTAGGCTTGAGTTTAAAGTCAGTGAAATCTTTAATTCTTCACAATGTTTTCACTTCACAAAAGTACAAACATACTGTAGTAACAGCACAAATTGCTTGAATAACCATAAACCGTGCCAACATACAACATGTTTTTCAGCCTGAAAGCCAGAGCCACAGCACAACATACCTCAATCTGGAAGGGCAGGCAAAGCACATAAACATACACTCTGATTAAAAGCTTTCCATGGAACTAATGGAATTGAAATAGATTTTGGAAAGACATATTGATCCTGGAAAAAAAAAAATCCACAGTAGCCTCTTTAAATTTAAATTCTCCAGCAACACATTGTGCATATCTTGCCAGTAAATGCTTTATATGAAACAGATGGATTTTGAATCTGGCCAGGCCAGGTATACATTCAGTGGAATATGCACTAATATGTAATCACATTATCAAAGAGAATTGCATTGAGGAAAAAATAAAAGCATTATTGATTCATGGGTATCATAGCTCAGGCTCTTAGGAATGTCTGGTATATGCCACAAATCAGTTTAGTTTCAATAGGAGGCACTTGTCTGTGACAATGGCTCTCTGAAATGGCTCTTGCTGCTGACCATTGTTCCTTAAAAAGCCTTTTTAATTTAGCTGGCAGCAGCATCACAGAGCCATAGGAAAAATGTCATATTAAATTAATGCACATTCAGGTTGATGAAAGACATATATATGTTGCTATTTGTAGGAGGAAGCACTGTGAACGTCCCGTCCAAGTAAGCAAAAGCTTACCTTAAGACAGAATTTTCATTTTCAAAAAACAACAGAAATTAAATTTTAGAGGCTGTGGGAATTAATATTATGGCTTTCAAAAAAAGGTGTCTCAAGGGAGTATGTAGGAGAAAAGCCTAGTTTCTTATGTTGATGACCTTGGAGCTCTCTAAAGAGTTATGATGCCCGTTATCTTTTTAACTTAACATTTTCCTACTCCCTCGTGGTAATCAGATGTCCCTGTGGGTCTTTAATGGGCTTAGTTTTAATGTAATGTTGAAAAAATTCAAGCCTGAACCAGGAAAACTGTATCATGACCTAATTATGGGCTATTATCACTGTATCATCACAACCAGACGACCTAATTCTGGTCTTAAAATGTGGGTGACTGCTTGGAGAAAATGGGTCACTTTGTATCTCTGTGAAGGAGTGTGGAGACAAACTACCTATACTGTTGCTCACTGTAATTTTATTCAAAGGTGTTATCAGCAATATTTCACTGTGTCTTTGGATAAATGATAATCAACAGGTTGACAACTGTAGCTCATCAATGTTTGTCACTCCTCTGTTACATCAATGGCTGCCATTGAAGCAATAAAGGAGTTTATGTTTAGAGCCTGTGAGCCTTCGCGCCATAAGACACAATGGTTGTATGACTGCAGAGTTTGTTGTGAGGGCCAGTAATACTGTGCATTGACAATGTATATTTATTAAATTAAGGGATATTTATCTGCAAAAAATGGCTTTGGCTGACATGAGGCATCCTCATTTCTTTGCCTTTTTGAAGAATTCTGTATTATTATTAAGCAGGTATTACAAATCACAAAATGGTAACTCCTAACATGGACACGCTTATTACCTCCCTAAACAGGCAAGCTAGCACAATGTTTACAATTCCCATAAAAGTGAACAGACTGTACTAGCCACCAGGCATTGGTTGGTTTCTTTTTTCTGTCTCTTGTAAACTGGGGTACAGCATTTTAAATGATGGCAGGAGCTTCAGTGCTGACGTTGAGACTGTTTTTGGACAGGTAAACAACCTATAGCTAACATTGTCCATAGCCACATAAGCTAGCTGACTTATCCAGTATAGCGAACTGAGGTTTGCCACAGCATTGCAGTTGTTAACATAGGTAAAATGTCAAACATCTAGCATGCAGAAATGTTGTTATCTTGCTCCATGATCAACAAGACTCATCTAAGTCAGCTTTTACACATGTGGATACATGTAAGTATTGAGCTACCTTAATTAATATAGATGTGCCTTTTGGTTTTAGAGTATGTAGCCTCAGGAAGTATCTCTGAAGTATTAGTTACATGTTGCTGATCTACTTTACTAGCATACTAAGGCTGCATGTGACTTTTTGTTTTTGTGGTACAGATTGCTCCTATGGTACAATTTCCCATCACACCAGCAGAGTAAATTTGGTCACTGTGTTTGTCTTTGTAGTCATTCCACTAGGGTATTTATCAGAAACTGAGATAAAAATAAAATAACAGTACAATAGGCTATCTCTCAAAGGAGAATTGGTCACAGCTATTACATGTGGATTTGTCTCAGGTGACGTGTGCATTGTGTGTGTCACTCAAAATGTACAATAACACGGAGCCCAACATGAAAAGAAGAGCTGAATAATAAACTCGACAAGAGTTACATAAAGAAATTTGGTGTGATTAGAGTCTGAAAATGGGGCATGAGGAGTCAGCAGTGCCGGCATTAGATTTATGGAAAGCTGACACTGATTGCTTCTCCACTTACAAAAAACAAACTCCCACAAATGAAGCTCATCCACTGAATGGGCTGTTTTTCTGACCCACTTGGATGACTCAAGGGGCTACAAATCCTGATTGATGTTGCATAGTGAATCTTTTCTAAGAGTCTTGAAAAAGTAGTAAGGCCCCAGCCATAAGTCATGCCCAGCACTTTGTTCCAATATTGATATTTAGGTAGCTTTTGAAATTTTGTTGCTTTTAACTCAAAAATAAGCACATTTCCTGAGTATTTATTGTCAAGCAACAGGAAGAGGGTGTCTGTATTAGCTTAATGGAGAGTGCACAGGCTCTTGTGTTGAACCTGAGCTTGAATTAGCTTCTTTCACTTTGTCTGATCTTGCCAGCTTAACTAATGGTTCCCAACCTGAGTCAGCTTAAGAGAGACATTTATGATTCACTTGCATCAGCATTTCCTCATAATCTCAACCTCAACCAGACCATAAAACAGCAGAGGAAAAATTTAAGTATGACACCTGATTCCAGACCAATGTCAAACCTGAGCTGCCATTATTTTAAGAGTTAATGTATTTGGCTCATCCCATAATTACGGCTGAACTCTGCATTAGCAGAGCAGATTAGCAGTGGAGTTTCCTCTGAAATGTAGACTATTCCCAAGTGCTTATAATAGAAAGCAAATAGCTTTTTCTCACACTTACCTCATCTGTGCTCAGAGCTACTAAACCTATTCTCTACTGGTCACGGTCCTCATATTTCCTCCAGCCCATGAGCCGAGCCCAGACACTGAGTCTGAATTGTTTTAGAGAGTGTGTCAGAATCCTGATTAGGCACGCGGAGTGATATAGAGTTGCATAAATTCAAAAGAGCTTGCCTGCAGCCATGCTTGAAGAGCCTGTCAATAATGAATTGGTGCCTGGGAGAAAATAAACCTGCAAGAAGCACATAGAGTTTCCCCCCAGAGAGAGGCTATGAGAGGAGGCTTCAGGTTACTTGCGCTTATGTTGGCCCTAGCCTTTACTGTACCTCATTTTCAATGGCAGGGTGCTTAAAAGCATTCAACAACCAAAAAGAGGTTTGAGTGCAACAGCAGGAAAAGCATCTGTAATGGGTTGTTGCTGTCTGTGCCTCAGGAAAAAAGGCTTGTGGCAGACCATGTAGAACTAAAAGCAAAGCATTATGTTATGTAACAGCACTGTGGGGAAAAAAAGGGTGCAGTAACCTGTTGCAACCTTATACAGCATTTTGACAAACCTTATTGCATCCCATTGACTTAAGGAGTGATTATGAACCAATATAATAGCTGGAGGTTAAATAGTATTTTTCATTCATTTTCACTTTGATCTAGCACCATCACCATTACTTTGGTTTATGACCAAATACCTGTAAAACCCAATTCTTGGTTTTGGTGTTTTTAAAGGATTTGATGCTGTTAATAAAAAAAATATGACACCCTATCCTTTCATTTTTAAAGGTTTAATAGTATTTGAGGAAAAACAAGCATATCAGAGCAGCATACCTTGGTTGGAGCTGTTGGAGGGAAAGCGGTCTGTTTTCTTGAGGGTGCGAAAATGAACCTTCTTGCTGGCTTGGCTTTCCCCGTAGAGGCCAATCGACTGGACCTGGATGATGTAATCTGTCTCCTCCTCCAGGTCCCAAAGGACACAAGAGCGGCTGGTGGTGTTGACTTCGCGAATGAATCGCTGCATGTGTCCATCCTGCCTCTAGGTATTAGAAGATGGGTAGAAAAACAAACAGAACGGGCTGATCTATTGAGTAGATAAAAATAATCGATACAGTGGTCGATGAGGTGATCACGGTGAACATGCACTTTGTTGCTGCACTTTACAAATTTAATCTTTGCAGAGTGATATTCCATCAATGATGTATCACTCTCCAATATCATAAAAAAGGCTGAAAACAATCATGTACCTGTATATAGAGCATGACAATGTGAGACGGAGGTGACCAACCAAAAAATATTCAAAGTGCTGGAGAACGACACGCTGAGAACTTTATTATATTAACAGTTGGTGCTTTATTTTCACCATATGGAGTCTTGACTGGAAATTGAAAAGTAGTGCAGTCAGTTTTCTGATTAATTTGGATTGCAAGTACCTCAAGACACAAGCTCTCAGAGTTTGCCTTTGACCTTTAAGACTGTTATTGGAGCAATCAAGACCTGAGAGCTGTGAAAATTATCCCTCCTGCTCGCATGCAGAGCTTTCTTTGTTAGTGTGCTCTCTTGCCCATCTGCACTTGAAGTGGCTTTGGGCCAGATGTTTTTCTTATGTGTTTTTTATGGCCCTGCTTAACTCAGGGATCTGATTAAAAAAAAAGCTTGTTAGTCTCCGTAAACAATGAATAATGTAATGATTGAGCCGTCACATACACTCAGTGCAATTACTGAACGTGTTCAAATTCAGCTGCATAACACGATGAACAGCCCTTAGGAGTTCCGGTGTTGCATATAGTCCATCAGTCGCACTCAGTGAATAGCAAAGTTAAATGGCTGCATAATGTTTCCATTTGCATAAAGCGTAAACACGATTACAGCAGCATATGGCATTCTATCACTCAGTGTTAGCATTCATTGCTTTTCCTATTTTAAGCCTTTGAAAATCTTTTCTTCCCCCAAAAATGCAGTTTGGCAGCCTCATGAACTTCTGTGCATTCACGCTGCATCCTTGTTTTCTCTTGACAAATCGACCATGCCAAGTTTTATTCTAACTCCAGGCTTGAAGGCAATATTTAGTCAGCCTTTCTCCATGCTGAGCAAAGCTTTAAGGCGGTTTCTAAAAATGTACATTCAAATGAAAACACATCTTTATTACTCAGGATCTTATGCATATGTGCTACTACTTACTCAGTATGCTGGCCAAACTCATAATTCAAACTGATAAGTATTTGCTGAGCACTCAAGTTTTCCTCTATAGAGTTCAGTCAGTGATTGAATTATTGTTTCACTGTCAGAAAAAATAGTTTTGCAGTTGCCCTTACACCTTTTATCCCAATGTATTTCACAGGATATCAAGAAATGTAGCATAGCAGAAAATCGATGCCAGGTGCGCTTCTTCATTGTACCTACTGGCTGCGTGGCATGCCAACAAAATTTCAACAGGAACATGATGGGGGCTCGATGCCAAACCACAAATGGCTATAGCTAAAAATAAAGCTGCTGCCATTTTCTTTTCTGGACTTGTTCCGCTGACCTTTCCACGGTCTCCCTGATTTACATCAAAAGTTTCGGACTTACCTGTTGTGAGATAGAGAAGCCAATTATTATGTCTCCCTCGGGAACCTCCCAGGATACAGTTGCCGAGTCGGCCCGCAGGTGCATGACAGACACGTTGACAGGAGCTGGTGGTCGGTCTGGAGGAGAGGAAACAGAAAGAGAAGCCTGTTAATCCACCTGCGAGATATCGAATTATCCATGCCATCTGTGCCCACACACTGCACCTGGAAGGATTCTAGTATTACACTGGCACTATCTCACCACAGGTGTTTGACTCAAGAGTGGATAGCTGATTCTGACTGTTTGTACTGTCAGAGTACATTTGGTAAGGGGTTGTGAACATATTAGTGAATGGAATTAGAAAATTACAGTGAAAAATCCACCCATGTGTTATCATGGTATGCTGATAGGTCCCATGTGATCAAGAATTGATCCACACTGAAAGTGTTGTTTTTTTAAGGTTAGCTGTGTTCACCTTTTTGTACTGGAAGTAGGGTTTGTTTGGAGAAGTCTGCAACTAAGGATTATTTTCAGTAGTGATGAATCTGTCAAATCATTTTCTCAATATATAATATATTATATATATGTCAAAAATGCCTGTCACAATTTCCAAGAGCTCCAGATGACATCTTTAATCTGCTTATTTTGTCTGACAAACAGACCAAAACCCAAACATATTGAATATATTATCACATGGGACAAAGAAAAGCAGGTCCTAGCAATTGAGAAGTTGAAGCTAGTTAATGTTGGGCTTTTGTGATTTAAAAAAATACTTGTTTGGATTAAAATAGTTGCTAATTAATTTTCTGTAGATTGATTAGTTTGTTAGTTGATTAGATCAGTTTATCATTTGAGCTCTAGCCTGGAGTTTTTATTTCCTCCTAATACTCCTTAACCTCAGTATATGTCCAGATAAAAGTCATATCACACAACTGCAGCTCTGTCACTATAATAACTTTTGTCTGCCATTGCAACTAGATTACTTAAACTCAGTGCTGCTCACACTTATACAAACTCTTCTGGCCTAATCGGGGAGGATGCACTGCAAGGGCTCACACATACAACAGTTTTCAAAGGCAGTTATTAGTCCTCTGTAACAACAGCACAGCAATGATAACAGCACATTACTGTATCAACTCCTATACACAAACAGATTACAAGTTAGAAACATGACACCATTTTATTATGACCAGACGGGCTTACTAAAAACCATAGGTATGTGTCACTTTTCCACATTTTTCCCCTCTAAACAGCCTTATCTGTCAGACCGGCCTTTTTAAAGTAACCACTGTCCATTTCACATCCACCTTCCCTTGGACAGGGTTACGTTTCTTCGCCCCGTCACTCTGCAGCCATCGATCATGATTTGGTTGCCGGTGGACGCGCTGATTGCGAGGTGGGGACAAAAGCCTGGGAAGCAAAAAGGCAGGAGAAACAGAGGGTGACAGATCTAATGGGGGGTGGGGGTGGGGGGGCAGTACGGCTTTAGAGTCTCCAAGCAATCGCTTGGGTCAGATGGATAGGTGAGATGGGATTGGCTGGGGCAGGTGGCATCCTCAGGGCTTTTATCATTAACATGGGTCTATTGGACTTTGCGCGTTGTCACAGAAGGTAGGTGGTGCAATGCGGAGATGATCAAGCGAGAGGAAATATCCTGCGCTGTCAGATATGTGAAAAATAATGACAAAAGAAGACGATACACATCATAAGAATATTCAGAGGAAGCATGAGCTGTAATCACAGCTGCTCTTTAAGTGCCAGTTTTAAGATTTCTGGTTACAGCTTTCTATAGCAGTTCACTGCAAGGCGAGTTTTAATTGACGGTTGTACAGTCAATTTGTGTTTCAAATGCCTTTATTAACTCACGGGGGCACGGACGTAATAACCCATAACACAGTTGTCTTGAGATGCCAGCCAAAGGCATGTGCTGCACAAGGGCAATATTTCATCCCAAAAGTGCACTTGAGAGAGAAAGATGAAAGACAAAATGATGAAATTGGGAGCCATTTCAAATGATTTGCCATTTCCTAGCTCAGCCCCTCTCACATCCCCTTTCGTCTTATCTCACCGTGTCTCTTCATTTATCTCCCTCTCTCTCTCTGTAGCTCTGACTCTCTTTCGCTTCTTGCACTTCTGTCTGTGTTTTTTTATCTCAGAGACGATCAGCGACAGCCCCCTGCGTTCGGTGCAAAAAGGTGACATTGAGTCAGATCTTGAGACCTTCGGGGTCACAAGATGAGCCCCCCCCCCCCAGTCTCTCAGGGCCCCCGTAGCATCATGAAACCCGCAGGTTGACGACGCGACACACACTCTGAGATTGGTTTTTGCAGAGGCTAGAGGGTGTGGGGTAGAGAGTGAGCCGAGCAAGAGGCCAGACTAACGCTTGATGGAGAGCGTTAGGGGAAATGAATGTTCTGACTGTAGAGAGGGAGCGGGGAGCTCGGCTGTTGGTAGCACTGGTATCAAGAGGTTAAGAGGTGATGCCTGTCTCATTTAGTCCATTTAATGAGAAGATCCTTTATGGAAGCTGGTGCTGTAATGTGTTAAGATAGATGTACTGTAGGTTAAGAGGGAGGGCAAGTCACATATAGAAGAAATTGTCCTTGATCTTTGGAGAGCTGGAGGGAGAGGGGAGGGGGGGGTGAGTCATACATATATTTAAAATAACGGCTCCTGCGTCCTTGTGCCTAAACGAGTCTAAATGACTGCTAATTTTGTGACATGAACATTTGATGATCATGCCAATGATTATGCGGGAACTTACATCACTCGCACTTCATACACATGCTTAACAAGTCTATGGTTGACCAACCAGCCACACACTTTGCCAAAAACAGCAAGGATATGAATTTGTTTTGTGAGGATAAATCGAATTTAGTCATTAACAAGCTATCAAGCCTTGATAGTGGTCAGCGTGTGGTGTCCTGCGGTGGACGCTCATCAGGATAAGGTGTAACATTTATCTAAGACAGGACACATTGATATTCTCCTGCAGCTCGTTGTCCTTTAGGTAATGGGGGTTACAGACATCCACGCATGGGCGGGGGAAAAAAAGCAGCCAGCTACCGTGATGCATTGTATGCGGGTCATTTACTGGTGATGGAGCAAGTGACGGTTCAGTTGAAGGAGGCCATGAATCATCACTAATGTATAAGTGCCCTTTTCCTATATGATGTTGTTTCCATCGCAGGCAGTTGAGCAGGACAAGTATATTTTCAGCCTCAGTGTGTCTGAGGTGAGGTGACTTTGTGAGATAAAGAATCAGATGAGATGAAGTCAATTAAAACCGATACGTTGTTTTCATTCATTTGCTTTTATAGAAGGTTAGAATAAATGAGAACTGTCTTGATGTTTCCAAAATTTAATCACTCTTGGCTCATGAGCAGACGACAGATGATAACTGCAGCTCAGTGACTTTCTAATGCAAATATTTTTATTGATGTGAAGTCCAATTGTCCAATCCTCTTCCCAGCGTTCCCCTCTCGCTTGTTTGATGTTCCCTTCTGCGGTAATACGTGTCATTGTGGATACTTCAGTATTTGTTATTGGCCACGTGTCCTGAGCAAAAAAA
>BRZM01000962.1:0-67733 GCA_033238685.1 Lates japonicus | reverse complement strand
TACAGCACAAATACCTTTTCTAACAACTTTTTCCCACTCATTTCACATTAAAAAAATCTTCAATACTGTGAGATCATTTCACATCATCTACTTTGTTTGAAGGTAATTTATCACTTATTTTAAAGCCCCTAAAGTAGAATTTAAAAGCACCCTGTTGAGTTTTTTTTTGTGCATAAACAGTTATAAGTTAATAGTTGATAGATGTGTTACATTCAGTGATCATGACTAAAGATATTTCAAAAAATATCTCAAACCCTGCATCATTCATGTTTGCTATGTTGCAGTATTCCTCCTCCATACCTTTGGTATGTTTTGTGGAACATTTCTGCTGCTGGCTGTCGATTAATGGAACAGCATAAATTCTTGGCAGGAATCTGTCACCATGGTTGTTTACATACACGTGCGCCCATATGTGCATGCATGGTGAACAAATGAAACACTGCTCCTTAGCACTAGTGGTTAAAAACTCTGCAGGATACCTTTAAGTAGCATGCATAACTGATAGCTACAATGTCTAAGAACACCACAATTTTTCACATTCTACACAAACTGGTTTTATTAAGAAGGAAAAAAATTAAACACATTTTCTATTGCTGTTGCATAAAATTTGAATTTAAGACCCTAGAAGTCGTTTCTCTTTTGTATGACACAAAAAGATTATAATAGGAAATTATTTTGTGCCTATAGGGCAGACAGGGGAATAAACACCTAAAATATGCATCAGTATTCTTAGGAGGAGCAATACATCTCTGTCACTTTACCACCTGTATTGTTGTCCACTTTTGACAAACTGGCCAAGATGAAATTTATCTGTCCTGTCATTGTGGCAAGTGATGGATTAGAGCTGATATTTTCAAAAAGACAGAGGTCCACAAAGAGGTGATAATGTAATGACAAAATGTTTCATGCGAATGATATCTGGGTTAGCTGTGTGCATGTGTGTGAGTATGTAGTACCTTCAAAGAAGAAAAATGACAAAATAATTTGTTCTTGCCAATAAGACATATAAATATCATTAGATTTTTGAGCAAGTATTTTGTGACACTAAGTAAGTATCAAGGGACACTATTGCACTATTGTATTCCACAATACAAGTCCTAATGAAAATGAAGAGATGAAAAAATTGAGAAATACAAATGTAATCGCTCTGCATAAAATATCTCATATATCTCAAATATCTTGCAAAGAATAGAGTTAATCCTTTTGGGACATTATCAAATTTGAAATGGTGTGATTCAGGGCACACCTTGTGTAAAAAGTACAAGACAGGAGAGTATATTTAGTAAGTGTATAGTTAACAGTGTGCAGTGTGGATTCAGCAAACATGCAGAATATGTTACATGAGAACCTAATCAGTTAATTACATTTTGAATGGAGAACAAATACTTAAAGAAAAACACATCTGAAGCAGCCAATTGGACACAGCTAATTTGCATATCAAATCCTGATTGGTTGTGCTACAAGATGTGATGTGCTTAAAGACTATAAAGTGCACAAAAAGGGCAAGATTAGAACATCGTCTATTAGCATACAGTATAGCTGTCATTGTAAAAATAAGATTTAAAAAAAAAGATTGTTAAGTATATGAATATTGTAGAAAAATGTTCAATGTATCCACTTGTCTCTTACAGTCATAGAGAAGTTGAAGCTTGGATAAATTTCTGGCTGAGCATGAAGACAGAGGTACAGTCAATAGTATAATATTTAATCATGATATAGCATGTGAGTCAGAAACAACAAACACAATTACATAACTATAGTAGATAAAGTGACCCTTTAAACAGATCAAAAAAGTCAATAAAACTTGTTACTGTTACACATTCAAGACTAATATGTATTATATTCATGAGACAATACTGAAACCCACATTAACAGTGCCTTCTGTGTTGCTATGGTGATCTATTGGCTACATACTGAACACCTAGACTGCCTCAGGTGCCTCAGCCACTGACTGAACATGAGAAATATAACACGCATCATCATCCAAGAACCTTGAATGCTGTCTGATGACTTATGCACCCTCATTTAACTTGAAGCCTGTTTATTTCACGCAGCGTTGATGTTTCCTCTGCAGCTGTGGCTTTTGGAGGCAAATCAGTCCAAATACTCAATGATAGGGAGTCTGATCCGACTGGCCTGCCACAGAGCTGTCCAAAGAGACAGACGGAGAGAGAGAGAGATGCTCCGGCTCTCTCTCTTTCTTTCTTTCCTCCCCTGTCAGTGTCTCTCTCTCAGACAGCCAAAGTGGATCGGCTCTAAGATATTTGGCTTTCATTTGCAGGGACAGGTCGGCCTCTGTGCGGTCTTGCCAAATGTGCAGCAGGGTCAAAGCTCAGTCCAATGCAAGTGACGCAGCTCATAACCCAAAATTAAACAAATAAATAAATAATAAGTGTCCCGTCATGACAAACCATACAGTTAGACATACAGTATTTGTCATTGGTTGTGCTCGTGCGCGACTGGAGACACCAGCTGATATTCACACAAGTAAGGTTTTGAATTCTCCCTGTGCGTATACACACATGGATACACATACAACACACACAAACACACATTAAGCAACCAAGCAGCATGCAGCCCTCCAGAGTGCTGTACTGTCATTTCCATAAATACTCTTAAAAGGTGCAGCCAAACCCATGGAAGGGTGCGATTGCCTCTCGGCTAGAAACGCACAAAAAAGCTCTTTTCTCTTTCAAGAGACTGTAGGAGAGGATGACCCACTTAATCGAACAATTTGGAGCGCCTGCATATGTGTGTGTGTGTGTGTGTGTGTGTAAAAAGGCCTCCCAGTGCCCGGAGACGAACAATAAACAAAACCAACAAGCTTATGGTATTGCAGAGACATGGCATGATGGCTGTCTCGCAAGAGTTACATGTGTGTGTTTGTGTACGTGTGTGCAGAGGACGATTGTGTATGTGCTCTACATTTATGAGTCACAGCTTTTATATCTCCATCTACTGTACAGGTATGTGCAATGACAAATAGTGGGAACACAGTGCAGAGTTTTATTTTATTATTATTTTTTTATTTTTAGTAACATCTGTGTGTTTGTGTTTGTGTGTGTGTATTTGTGTGTGTATGTCATCCTCAGAGCTGCAGCAATAATGAAGCCTTCCATCTGCCGGGTAAACCAGAGTCGGGCTGGGGTGGGGGTTGTGTATGTGTGTGTATTGGGGGGGCTTGGTGCGTGGTGGTGGTGGGGTCAATCCTGGTTTAGCCTCTCTAACTGCTCCCAATGTCACCCATGCCAATTTTAAAAAAAATATTTGCTCATTTTTCCATCTTCTTTTTTTTTTTTTTTTTTACAACAGTTACTTAGCTGCAGAAAGTAACTGTCTATTTTTGTTAGTGATAGATGAAAAGCTCCCATTTAATGACAAGGCATCATGCTAGGGATGCCTCTGGATTCCCTCTCCCTCTCTTTTATTTTCTCTTATTTTCTTGTTCTTTCCTGTATCTCTCCCACTCCCCCTCTCTCTCTTTCCAGCCATTGAGATCCACTTTCATCTCCTTTTATAAAGCCATGAAACATCAGGCAGTGGCATAAATCTGACATGTGATTGCTTTAATGACCAAGAGCCGGAGCATCCTGACTGATGAATGGACAGCAACTGGAGCCCGATGGATGCACGGCTCACCCAGCAGACACAGGGTCAAGGCTGCAGTATCAATGCCACACAGCTAGACAACAATGTACAGTAATGCAGCTGAGCTCTCTTTGCCATACCTGGCCAGTTTGACATGCTACTCATGCGCAGGCTTGCAGAGCACAAGACATGCCACAGAGCATCTCGCAGCTCAGATAGCGCTGTATACATATCCAGAGACACAGGCTGAATAGAACACTAATGGGATTCAATTTTCTTGGTCCCCCAGAGCCCTGATACAAGCTGTACAGCCTAACACAAATATCACTCACAGAGCACACAACACAGAGAGCCATTCACAAGAGAAGGGACAGTGAATGCGGCACTTTAAACAGCTCGGCTTCCTACACGCCGTACAATTTCATAGAAACACAAGACACCAGCAGTGTCACTGAGACAGCTTGTGTCACACTAAGTCAGGAATTTGGAACTTGCATGTCTAAGTGCATTTTTAATTAGTATACGTACACAGCACATTAAATGGTTAATGGTTACTAGAGCATCATCAAATGTAATTAAATCAACCTGGGTTGTGGAACATCATCCATCTTGACAATCTACTACACCTCTCAGGTAACAGAACTTTAAGCACTGAGTTTTATGAACAGTTTTCTTACTTTGTTTAATCTCACCACTGATATCATTTATTCACAGATTGTAATGACAATGTCTCTTTTTTTTCTTTTCTTTTTTTTTTTTTTACAAATACAAATCTTTCTATACACGCACAAATGCTTCTCATGCAAATTTATTTTACAGGCTTACAAAGGTTGATTTAAACTTTGGAATTATTTGTGAACAAGCTCAAAATCTTTTGGACCCTAATTTGAGCCCATAGTAATTTGATTAACTGATTAATATCAACTAAAATGTAAAGGGCCTTGAGGCAACTCCTGCATTCTTATCCAAGCTTAAAGCCCTGACTTGTAGAAGGGCCCTGTGTTAAAATATAGTTTTAATACCTATATTATCCTAGTGAAATTATGCTTTCACAGTGCATAATCTTAAATAAATCTGCATTTAATCAACTTATAGCCAAACTAAGTTGGGGAACACGAGGGGCTTAGCAGAAGCCCACAGCTCACTTTTTGCCCTGGCACCCACAGCAGATTAATCCAGCCTTATATACCAGCCACTGTAAGTGTCCGTTTTGGCAATCCTGTCTCATAGAAATTCAGTTTATATACAACTAATCTGCAACAGCAAATATGTTTTTGAAGGATATGTAATTGCGACCAAATTACATTTTCTATTAACATAATGAGGATACATAGTTTATTAACATATCTGGAAAGTTGCAAACAATTTTCCACCAGATTATCCAATCTTGCAGCACAATATCTATATAAGTACTGACTGCAGCATTATTAAACTTCTTGATGGTTATATTCTGGCACTCATAGCACCTGGTTGAGGTTAGAAAAATATTGTGGTCTGGATTGATACAGAAAAACCTCATTGTGGCATCAGATACAACAAGATTACTGACATTAAGTCAAAACCACAATCTTTGTTGCCTAAACCTAACCACAGATGGGACTGTGGATGCAAACTCTGGTCTGAGGTGTGACAGTCATGCTCTTTTTATACCACCAAGATGACTGCACTGCCATTAATAAATGTCAGTCAAAAAAATTTATAATTTTTTATAATTTCTTTTTTCAAAAGAAAAAAGAACCATCGTCTCTGAGCATAATTCAGTCAGTGATTAGCTTACTACCATAGCAACATGAGTATGTATCATATATTGAACATATGTACAAAAAAACTCAATCAATGCAAACTGAACGAGAATATATCTGCAAACATATTATTTCTTTTTTGTCTACCATATCTGCAGCTCATTACTAAGTCATGATACATTCTTCGTTAAGACAACTGAAAGCAATTGGTTAAGGAAAGATCTCAGTCTTGACTAAATATTGAAAGAGTAAACTCTTACTTGAGGCCTCCTCATTATGACACTTCCTGAACTGGAAAACAACATTATTGGTGAACATATTCCGGGCAGCAATTATGTTTCCTATGTACGAAAGCAGGTTATTAAAGACAAGATTGAGAAACAGGTGACAAGTGTGTTATGTAGAATCTTTATAGATGTAGCTCTGGAAAAATATGACTCACAGCTCTCTGAGTGCTTTTTCTGTTTATATTCTATATTTCCAATTCTTTTACCTTTATGAAACATTTACAGTGACAATTTAAAGGAAAAAAATTGTGTTTGTCCATAACCAGTGAAGTTTACCTGACAAATGGAAAACATCTTAATTTTTACACTGAGTGGTATTCCTTTTAAAGCAGAGCCATGACAACATGCATTTCCTTCAAAAAGCCGTAATGCTTTTGGCTTTGTGAGCGTTAAGTGCGTCCCCATTGAGACAGGCCTGACCCTGGCGGCAGCGCTGAGGGCTGTACATCACTGTGACCTTTCTGAGCACCGCTGCAGCCCACTGCCTTTGTTCGCCTAACGGGTCCCACACAAAGCGACTTTTGACCAAGAACAGAGAAAGAAGGAGGGCAGAGATGGAGAGATAGTGACAGAGGGGAGGGGATGAATGGATAAAGGGACAGGCGTCGGCTGGAGGTCTGCACTAATGGCCCCTGTGTGTTTTGTAATTAGGAGCAGTGTCAAGAGACGCAGGGGAGGAAATGGGGGTGGTCAGACAACGGGCAAAAAGAAACAGGCTAAAAGAGAAAGGAAGACGGAGAGAGGACAGATATCCAGACAGACAGAATAAAGCCAGTGTAAGAGAGAGGAAGAAAGAGAATTCAGAAAAGAAGAGATTAGGGGCCAATTAAGAGAGAACTAGAGAGGCTGACTTCTAAAGAAAGCCACGAGAAGGAGCTCCCATCGTCTGATCAGTAATTGATCATGTGCCATTGCGTCTTCTGTATCCATATGAGCTTGTGTGTGTGTGTGTGTGTGTGTGTGTGTGTGTGCTCGTCTGTGTGAGGGGGGTTGCACTGTATTGCAGTGTAAGAATGGCCCTCTCATACCATTAAGCCCTTGGACAGCACTTTCTGGAGGGGAACTTAACAACCACACGGACAACGATGATAAGCGGAGCACATGTTTTTATCTGCTATTCAAGCTTATCAAGCTTACTTTGAAATTTAAGTCAAATTATTTTGCTATGCTGACAGTCTCCAGGAAATTCACTTGTTTCATGATAAAATCCCCATACTCAGAACATTTACTTGAAGCACAAGAGGGGATTTGCAATGCTTAGGTTGTTATTTATTACTCTAATAGATCAACAATGCTCTACTGCAAGTATTCTTGATGGATATGAGAGTCCATACGACCAGAGCATAATGTAAAGACCATACAAACTTAATAATATGGGAACCAGTGTAATTATTTCAGTTTAGTTTCTGAGAAATCATGTTTTTTCCATCAGTTACCAGTGAGCCTTGGCTGACATTGCTGACAAACGACAACAAAGTCAAAATGCTTCATTGTCCTAGTTACAAACAAAACATGACAACGTAAATGGTGAATTAAAATTCTGTTGCGTGCACTCTGTTTTACAATGTTTCTTGGAGTTTCTTGTAGTCATAGTTTTTGCCATCACTACGTAGCCAACGTTAGCATTAACAGATGTTTACTTAGCAGTCTAGAGGACACATTGCAAGTTAAGCATCAAACTTCATTCCTTTACTTGCCAAGCGCTGTCTCCAGTGGTCGAAAGCAACACCAAGGTTTTGCTTCTAGTTTTATCTCCTCTCTACTTCAACTGCATTTAGCATGCTAACCAGTCTCGACACTTTCCAAGTTACTGTAGTGTCCAGTCAGCTCTGCCGAAGTAGTACCGCTCAGAGGGCGTATTCTAACCACTTGTATTGTAATGGTGACTGAAACTCTTATCAAGCACCCATCACCACCACCTGCCCCTGGAAATAAACTACATTTGGCAGCAGAGAAAACGTTTGGCACACAGGTTTGTTCTGATTTTTAAGCTGTGAGTCTGGTAACATTGTGGGTGGGGTAAAAAGAAGAGGACATTTGCTTCCAGAGCAAAACTGTCATGAAACATGCTTTCTGGTCTGCAAGCTTTCCATGTCAACAGTCAGATATAGAGACCATCAGAGCAAACAATAGAAAGATTTGTTTAAACAGAGCTCAAGAAATCCTAATACATTAGAACAAAAGAGCTGAAATAAGACTATACAGTGAAAGCTTATCTAACAGTAGTTTGTGGAAAGGAAAAGCTAGCTGTTTAACACTGGAGCGTTTCATCTGCAGAAAAATTGTCAAAAAAAGGGTGCCAAATAATTATGCCAAATGAGGTCAAAATAAAGAAACATGACAAAACACTCTGGCTTAAATGATTGAGACCACTTCTATGTTATTTCAATTAATACTGTCAACAAATTACCTTGAAGGAGTGCTGTGGTTTTAAAAAAGTTTGGGAAATGCTGCTGTAAATTCAGCACTGCTCAGTATCCACATCTCAACCATAATTAGTGCTGGTAAGAATCTAATTCATTCTCATATGTTACAGCACATATAAGGGTTTTACATGTGTGGCCTAGTATATATGCACTATGTGCATGTATGTAGCTCCACGTCCCCTGTGTTTGAGTTCATCTATGTATGTGTGAATGCCTTTGTATGTGTGTGTTTGCTGCACATGCGATGAGGGATGGACATCACCAGGGCAGCGGTACGAGTGAACGAGGCAGATCAGTCAAAGACTTAAAGCCCTGCTCCCCAACGGAGGAAACAGACAGGCTTTGATGTTGATGTGAACAAATAAAAGGAAGCCAAAATGAGTGGAATGGACCATTATCTGCTGTGGAGAGGCCCTCCCATGGAACTCAGCCTGCCTGCTTTGCTTCCAATCGGGGGGGGGGGGGGGTCCAGAATCCTATTGATTTCACTCTTGTGCTAAATCCAAATACTGCAGTGTTCTATATTTGCTAGTGTGTGCAGCCTCTTACAAAGGACATTTGTATATTTAATATCCAGTTTAACACTGCCAGAAGCCAAGTGACGCTGGTCATCACCAGATTATGGTCAAACCTGTTGATAATTATACCCACCTTGCTATATATGGTGGTGACTATTTAGATCAACGGTTCAAACTTTA
Organism: Lates japonicus; assembly: GCA_033238685.1. Taxonomy (NCBI): domain Eukaryota; kingdom Metazoa; phylum Chordata; class Actinopteri; family Centropomidae; genus Lates; species Lates japonicus. Next base: position 58,992 of record BRZM01000962.1, on the reverse strand, counting down.
AAATATTTTCCCTGCTGATAAAACAAGCAAAACACATCACTGAACTGCTGCACTAGAAGTAATTTTAGCAGCACTAATAATAAGACTTGGCTAGTCCTGTTTAGCACTGCTAATGTTAACTCACACAGAGAGGCACGAGACCCTTTGCCAAACCCACAAATAGACAAAATCCAAGAATAAAATCTGCATTAGCCTTATGCTGATGCAGAGAGTGGTGCAATAACACACTAATCCACATTAACTAATAACTAAGTAGAAGTAGGCTAACTTATTCAATAACTATTGTATACTGGTCACAGACCAATTCAAAATCAGAGTTCACCAAAAGCAAAAACCAGCAAGCAAAAAGGTTATTCACTTTAGAAATGAATAGAGGCGTATTTAAAGGTACAGGGAACTTGTTTGCACAAGCTGACACATGTTAACCATCTTTTGTACTGGCTGGAAAAAGTGGGTCAGACGCACGACAGCAAATGTGTACAAGGCTAACAACAGAGAGCCGGAGAGACAGAGGGAGGAGGATTCATGCAATGCTGACCCGCAGAGGAAAGTTGTTCCCTCTTTGTAAGAAATGGCATGTAGACTGTGGTTACAGCATATCATTAGTGCCAGAAGTGATACAGCATGTGTGCGTCTGAATAGAACAAGTTTCCAAAGAAAGATGTTTGGACACAGCCAGAATTTGGTTTACAAAAACAGAATGATAAAGCTCTGCTGACCTATCCATTTCCCAGAGATTGATCAGTTTTGCTTGTTTCTTTGTCAGTCTGTTGATCCAGACTGAGATAACACTACAAAACTAGTGACATTCCCATTAGCCTCAGCTGAACTTTTATGTTGTGATAACTAGCAAGTGTTAGCGCAGTAACAAGCTCAACTAAGATGATAAATATGGTCAACTTTATACCTGCTTAACATTAGCATGTTAGCATTATCATTGTGAGCATTTTAGCATTTAGCTCAAAGCACAGCCATCTTTAATACTGTGTTAGTGAGTTAATGTGAATGCCTCCTCAAGTTGGAGCAATAATTTGGAAAGTTGGTGAAAATTTTGGTACACGATTTGCCAAGTTGCTAATGTCATATATGCAGAAATGGATGTAATGGATGTAATTAAAGTAATATAGTAGATGTGTAGTTGATGGTGAGAAACATTTGATTAATAGTACAATTTCAAGTATTACATATCAATTTTTTGCTAACATTTAATTTGTAATGTGGTATTAGGTTGTAACTGTAGGTTGCTGTCCATGTAGAGTGACCTAGATTAGTTAGAAAAGTTATATTAGCAGTAATCCTGATATACCACTGTTATACTGGAAACAGCTATCAATGTGACATTAGTACAGCCTCACAGGGCTGCTGGCATGGCTGTGGACTCTCTCTTTTAATTGTATGTGAACTGATTCAATACACTGTGTTTCTTTTTTCTTTTTTCTTTAAAAAGGTAATTAATCACATTATCATTATTATCTCTTAAGTGGCAAGGCATTAGGCATTAGACATTCCCCTTGAGAATAAAAGGAATCTGAGGACACAAAATGACAAATGAAAACCAAATTGCACCAACCATGTTTCCGGTCATGTCCAGCTGGGAACCTTTGTTGCATATCATTCCCCATCTCTCTCTATTTCCCTCATTTCCTGTCATATTACCACTTGAAACTATCAAATAAAAGCATAAAATCCCCCACAAATGATAAAAACAATTAGCAATTTACAGGAAGAATAACACAAGTAGTTTAGCTGCCAGTAATTGTTATTTTCTTTATCTCAAGTGGGTAAATCAGTGTCCATGAGAGGTATTGAGGTAATATAGGGAATTAGATAATGGAGCAGCTATGGCAGGAAAGCTTCCTTGCAAGCCTGTAACTTTGATGCAATTAATAATGAATAATTAAAAAGAGGACCTTTTACCTGCAGGATGATATGCTGGAATAAAAAATGCAGTACAACTGAGGATGGTTGCTTAAGTGAAGTGTTTTCCTGCGTTTGACACTTGTTGAACTCACTTTTTACTCAAGAACAAGTGTTTCAACTCTTTCTGGACTTCCAAACAACATGTGTACCCATGCATCATAATCCCAGATGATATCCTGGGCCACTTGACAGTGAATGAGGGTTGGGGGCGTTGGCTGCTAAAAGTTGTAATTAGTTTGCGGTGCCACATCTGCTGAAGGGCAGTCATCTTTAATGAACATCAGCGGCCCTAATGGAGCGTAAAATGACACTAGGAAATACAAGATGTCGTGGTCAACAAGGGAACGGCTACATCAGTCAGGCCCTTCATTCCCTTACATATGCTTCACTTTAGAAAGATGACTCAATAATGCAGAGGCTCCCTATCTCTAGCTTTCTCTATTAGACAACAACATTACATTTCTATTTACACAGCAGAATATATTTTCTACATTTAAACATCTAAACATGCTTCATTTAACTTTTTTGGGCTCTTAAAGGGTTTCAACAACTTGATCTGTCCTTCAGTAAGAACTGCTGAGATCTGAGATGTCCTATTTACTGTGCTCCTTTTACTCCCTTCCCTCTGTCTTTTATTTTAATAACTTTAAATATTTTCCCCAGGTTCTTCTGTTGTGAACTTGCGCTGTGGAACACTGAGCTTGACCGAGGCTTTGGTTAATTCATGAGGTTCAATGAGGAAGGCCTTTGATGTCCATGAATTATTTAAAGGCAACACTTTTTTAAATAATCCTTTTTGGTAAATACTTCCCTGCACTGCTCCAGCGAGTCTTTATCATTGTGATGGTTAGAGGGATGATGACACATGGACAGATATGAGAGACAAAAGTGACAGGGGACACAAGTCAATAAAGCCTATGGTGTCTACAGCTGAAAAAGCCTGAGGCTGTGCTTCTGTGTTTCCCCACTCATCTCTCTATGAACCTGCACATTTTCTCAACTAGTAAAAGTGTTGTCTAAACTCTTGTTCTGTTCCTTAAACGTTTTCATAAGAGTAGGTGTCTCTTTTTATTTCCAAATGGTGGGCAAAGTATCTCATCTTGGAACAAAACTCTTTTTAACACAGTTGGTTGATGCTGCTATCCAAGCATCTACAGCGAGTGGCTTGGAAATACAAGTATTGTTTTGTTATTATTTTAAAGTAGTGGTCCATGAAGCCCTTCCTTGCAGTCTGTCAGCCACATAGAACCACTTCATTTCTATCTTGAGGACAGAGGAACAATAGGAAAAGACAAATACAACATTCAATAAACTATATAAACTAAATTTGGAGATGCTGTCTCCCATGAGTGTTTTAGTTTAAAGGCAGTGGGAAATGAAGATGGATGGATGAGCCTGTAACAAATATGAGAGGATGTGGACAGCTCTGCTGGGCCTTAGCAGGGTTAAGGCAGAGGTATGCTTGAAAAGAACCAGTTAGAAACTGAAAAATTGGATGCAGCCATCCCAGTTTGGATGTCAGAAAAGTATGGGGGAGGAGTCTCCAAAGCTGTTTGATAATCTGACAAGCATTTTGTTGGAAGCACACTGACACTTAAAAGCTTGCCTCTGTCCCCTCTGACTCAATGATTATTCACAGTACTGAGTTTCAGTGCAGATGTTTTATCATTGAGATATCTTTATCTGATGTCAGTCCACGTCACAACTATGAATATAAATATATTCTAGATTATTCAAGAGTATGTAGTATAGTGCATATATATATATATATATATATATATATAGAGAGAGAGAGAGAGAGAGAGAGAGAGAGAGAGAGAGAGAGAGCTTCAGTCATCCTTCCATTTGCAAGAGTGAGTTAGCTTGTTAGGATGCTAACTTCAGTTGAAGAAAATAAGTTTTTGGTATCAATACATAGCTAACCTTAGCATTAACAGCTGTTAATTTAACAAGAGCTTCAGTCATCCTTCCATTTGGAAGAGTGAGCTAGCTCGTTAGGATGCTAACTTCAGTTGAAGAAAATAAGTGAATCCACCACTGGAGACAGCTCCAGCTCTTGGTGAGTAAAGGATGTAAGTTTGATACTTACCTCACAACTTTTCTTGTAGACTGGTAAGTAAACAGCTGTTAATGTTAATCTTGGCAATGTAGCGATAGAAAAAATGCACATTGCTTCCTTTAATTATATAAAACAGCTATACAAAATATTGATATACAAAATATTGATATACAAAATATTGATATTGGCCCATAATACCCCACATTCAAATAGTTGATTTATTGTAATCATTAAGTTGACCACAGACACAGAAAGAGAGGTCATTAACAACGCTTTGACTGTGTCATCAGTGATGGAGCAACACAAAATAGTGGATCACAGTCAGACTGTGAGACAACAAAAACTTTTTTTACATTCTCTCTGTGATATCATTTGCAAGCAGAAGTATAGCCATGTTTATCAAAGGTTTTCACAACCTTTATACAATATTGCACCATCACTGTCTTGTTTGTCTGTATGTACTGTATGTTTACAATGTACTACTACATTACTACTACTACTACATTAAAACTATTACAGTTACTTATTATTTGCCCTTTTAAACGATAACTTGCTTGCTCTTTCTTATATTTCATATGCAAATATAATGACATTAAAGCTGAATTTGATTTTCTATTTTCACATATCCACTTTTTTAAAAAGGTTAAAAATACAGGTTTAATGTATATGGAATACCAATATGGTGAAAATGTGAAAAACTGCATTTATAATTTACCCTCTTTGGTGTGTTTAGCATCATCTGTTAGAGAGGCGTAATATTATGTGCCCAGTTGATAGGCCTGGCGATTAGTGATAGCTGAGACCCCCTGCTGGTCCTCAATGCTAAGTCCAGTGAGCATCAACAGAGCTCCCAACTAATCTCAGCTTGTCTCTCATTTGATTTGCTCACTGAGTGGTAACAGAATCTTATATCACGTTGTAAAACCACCATTTATGTCATGTACAGTACAGCAGCAGCATTACTGTTTTTGCTCTGGCAGTTCTCTCTCTGTCTCAGTATTTCATTCACATACTGGTGCAATGAGCATGCATGCACAAATTCACTCTCCCATTCCTTGTCCCTGTCTTTTCACTGTCTTTGAATGACGATATTATACAATACATGGCATAATGTGGAGTGAGGGCAGTGGAGAAAGCAGTGACTAGGATCCTCACCCAGCCGTGCTCTGCTGTTTTACCCCATGTGGTGGCACACAGCGCTGGCAGGAGTGATATAATTAGAATGGAAATTACAGAAAGTTACAGGCGAGCTAAATCCCCCCGCGCATCGCGTGGCTAAAAATGTCCTGGGCAACGCCAGTGGATGTATCACCATAGCAACAGCCTTCTTCTGCACTCTATTTTCAGACTGAAAAGGGAGAACCATCCAGAAAGAGAGGAAGAGAGCGAGGGAGAGAGAAATGCAAACATTGCCATTTCTGTAGAAACTGATACATTATTCAAGTAAGGAAAACATCTCAGAGTGAGTGCTGGCGGATGGGAGGTGAGCTGCGGTGTATGCTTGCTTGTCAGGGCTTTACTGAACTGTCTTGGGGGCATTAGTGTGACGGTCATACAAGGACAATGGGGTGCTGTGGGGTTGACTTACACATCTCAGCAGAGGTCAATGCTGAAATCTACACCAGCAGCCAGAGATGTTAACATCAGTACAGCGGTGTAATGATGAGGCTCCCTAACCAGCAGTGCATCAGCTTCTACTTTAATCAATCACACATCAAATGGTTAGAGAATGACCTGCTATGGAAAGTGAATCATCTTATGGAAGAAATGGAATTATTTAGGTACTGAGAACAGGCTTTAATGAACCTGAGTGGAAGTTGGCATTTAAGTTCAGCAGTGTGTCAAGGGCACGGTGTCATTTCTCTGACTCAACTAATGAGTCAAACATCTTATTTGTGTTGTACCTCTCGAAATAGAAATGAAATTCACGATCAAATCATGAAAAACAGCCCCCATCCCAATACACTTTGTCTCTATTTCTCAGTTCTTTTCACTTCGGTTCAATTTATTATAATTCATTTCAGCACAATGTGGTTTATTGGCATGGCAGTTGAGAGTGAAATGCCAAAGCACCAAGACAAAAGATCCACATTTTCTCTCTCTGCTGGCCTAATCAGGTCTTAAATGAAAGCATACTCTCTCTCTCTCACACACACACACTCTCTCTCTCTCTGTCCATCTTTCCGTCTCCTAATGTTTCTCTCACCCCCCCAGGGGGTCTGATTGAGCCGGCTGGGAGGCATGGATCTTTCTCTATTGATCTGCCTGCTGAATCACTTATCCCTTTTCCAATGGCCTTCATCACCACATTCAGGTTTTAGCACTCCCTGCATGCACAGATTTCCTTACTTGTACAGCCAAGATCCAGGCTTGGAAAGAAATGCTTCATAAGTGAAACAAATATAGTGATTGGTTTGCTAATAACTCGCTAACTGTAATGAATTACAGTGTCTTAAAAAAGAAACATGTAAATCACAGTAATCAGATAACAAGCACCTCAAGGAATGCAAGGGAATGGCTGAGATGAACCCAATTTCCAGTAACAAGCAATAACATTGCTAAAGGGAACTGGGTCATTGTTATATATAGCAGTAAAACTGATCAAGGAAATATCCTGGTCATGCTAATGGACAGTACAGATTCTTGTTTCCGACAGATGTTGCAGTTAATTTAGAGTTCAAAGCAGGAACATATAGCATGCAGATTTAGAAAATGTATCCAGTTACTAGATGTAAAGTTGCAAAGCCTATCTATAGAAAAATGTCCAGAAATACTGTATATGTTAGCAGAAATAATGTGCATGGTCAATATCAAGCATTGCAACTGATGAATGCAGCAGGGAGAATAAGTAATGTCAATGTGATCATGTGGAACCACTCTGCAGAATCTGTTTTTCATCAGGTGAAATGCTAAGTAAGATCCAGTTCTCAGGTCCTGTGGCGTTCATTCGTGACACTGTCCAAATTTAGTCTGATCTGCTCAAAGAGGCTCGGCTTTAATCTCTAAACAAAGTCAGTGAAAGCTACGTAACAAGACTTAGAATGGGATCAAAACAAAGCCTCACACATGTAAAATGATGTAACTCAAAAACATGCAAAAAGCCAAATATCTCAATAATTAGACAAATAAAAACCAAAGAATTGTCTATTTGAGTAAATACCATACATTATAGTCAAAGCTCAATATTGTTTAGCACCAAACATGTGCAACCAGAATCACACTATGTGTTTCCATATGGCTGTGGAACTATGCAGACAAAGCAAAGCTGAGACATATATTTATGTGGCACGCTACAGTATGTAGGCTAGTGGAGATCATTTGAATGCCGCAGTGCCCTATACAAACCTGTTATTATCACCATCCATCAACTTGTCATGCATCATTTTTTTTTCTTTTGCTGAGTTGGCCAATTGAAGAAAAAAATGAAGAAACAAGAAACTGTTCCAAGTGGTTGTAGTTTGAGTGTATAAATCAAACAATCATATGGTCATCTACTCATTAATTCAATACAGTGAGGAAAAGAAACAACATAAACACATAAACACAAACATAACATATTGCTGGCCTAGTATGCCTTTTTGGCGAGTTTCATTCGGCAGATGACTGTGCTGGTTTAGACCACTGTAAACATGGTTTAAAGTGGTGTGGTTTTGGGAACGCTGAAATGTTTTCAACTTTTAGCACCTGGCATACTGAACACTAAAAAAATGTCCTCTCCCATACTGCTGGGAATGCGCAAAAACATGTTAGTACCATTGACAACAACAAGGAAAAGAGGCCAACACTGTAAAGGCAGGTCCCGAGTGGTCATGCAGCTTTTTGCAATGTCAACCAGATGCCTGTGGGCTGATACAGATGCTTTCATTCTCCTAGCAGGATGGTCTCACTAATACTGCCAGCCTCTGTCCAGGCAGAAAACAAGTCCCTGCATGCATCCTGATAATGCCTATCTGACTGTTTCTCTCTGGTTCACTTTTTTTGACTGTCACTCACTATCTCTCTCTCTGATTCTCACTCTCTCTTTGTGTCTCTCTTTATTCTTTCATTCCTTCTGCCTTTTTTGTCCTCTCTTTCTGCGTCCCTCATGCTTTTGTTTGACTTTATTTTCATCATCAAACATGACAATTTGTCACTGTTGACACAATATGCTCTGACCTCCAGTGCGCCCTGTCACTTTGAACCTTCCCCGTCCTTCTGTTGGGATGACTCGCACAGACAGAGGACACAGAGACAGAGAGAGGATGGAAGAATAATGATGAGTATTTAGCACGGGGTTGAAAGTCTGCTTGAAACAAGATCAAATGAGACAAAAGCAAAGACAAGAACAGACAAAGATGGTTATGCTTCCACCCCAAAATAGTAACTATCTGTAACACCTCTCAGCTAAGGTGCCCATGTAGTGTATACTGACATGATGTAGTATCATGTTAACTTCTCATGGCAGCTTCCACACGTGAGTGTGGTGAGGTCATGTAAGCTATTCCTGGCTGCCAGTGTAAGGATAAATGTATGTTAACACGTGACAAACACACAAACACAAAACACACACATCCATGTATACATGTCTATGAAACTCCGGCTTGGGTTCACAGCTGTCGGTCTATTATAGATGTAGGTCAAATAAGCACAGTCTGATCGTAATGGTTGACTCAGATCAGTGATAGAATGCTGTGGTATCTGGGACTGTTATGCAGAGTCAATAGGAAAAGAGCAGACAGATGAAGAGAAAATGGGATGAAGGAAGTGGGTAAATGAAGAATCAAAGAAAGAAGGAAAAATAAAGGAGGAAGTGAGAGAGCAATCTGAATGATAAAGTAAGTGTTAAAAGTGAGAGTCAGGAGGCAGAATGAGGTTTCTAGGAGAAGCAGATTTCTTGCTGACAAGCTGTGGAAATGTTGCAGGAGCCCAACGTGGCAGTGTCAAGATGACTGTGACCCCCTTGTTGAGCATGGTTAACTGTATATGTCTTGTGTGTGTGTGCGTATGTGTGTGTGTGTGTGTGTGTGTGTGTGTGTGTGTGCAATGACAGAAAAAAGAGAGAAATGGATAAATGCACAACCTGTTTTTGCCAAGTCACTCGTGGCCTGGAACCAACATTTTTTTGTTACATGAAGGAGCCAAAAGTTCTCTCAAATAATCGGAGTATTTGAGCAGTTTTTTTTTTATGACTAATTATGTCTTCATGTGCTCCTCATCAATTTATTTCCATAATTTTGGAAATTGTACAATATGTGTTCCAGTGTTCAAGTAAGAAATAAACCTGATTGATGCAGTTGTTTTGTCAGTGCAGACAGACAGTGGAATATTCAACAGCAGACTGAAGATGAGACACTGCAATATGTAAATATTAAATACACAGAAATCCATATTAATCCAAAGATCTTTAGTGAGAAATCCATATTCAATCCAAAAGTCTTGGGGAAACAAGTCAGTGGCTCTGACTTGTTTTGAAGAAAGCACTTTATACCCCTGTTCATTTTCCCCTCAGTCTAACATGGCAAGGGAACCAGATTTTTTTGGGGTTTTTTTATTGATAATTTGGTCAGAAAGACCAATCCACGGTAATAAAAATGAGGTCCTAAACATTGTGTTTTTGTAGGCAAGTAGCAATGTAACATAAACTTTACTTCTCTTACAACATACTCAGAGAGTAGTTATGTTTTATGTTGGACATAGCAGATTGTTTAATGATTTTAAGGGACAACATTCAGGCTACCAAAATCTTGGATGCATCTTGGATCATTACAACACTGACAGTGTTGAGGGCTTGTTCATTTTATGTTTGCAAAGTTCTCTTCTTAATGATAGCTCTTAGCTAACCGTACAGTAAAGTACAGCCAGCCAAAGAACTTTAAGGCTAGAATTAACTCAGTGTTCGGCTGAAATTGTCAAACAGAGTTTGGCAAGAACAGAGTTGTATGTGACAGACCTGTAATCCAAGGTGTTGTCGGTTGTCTGTCTATGGTGTGCACAATCAAAAGCACCTTTCCCTCCAGCTTGCACAATGTGATTTATTGCTGTCAGATTGAGTTTAAAGTATATCTGTTGTCAGAAATATGAGTTGTTGTTTTGCTGCACATTTTTTATGACATAATTTTTAATCTTAGGGTTTGGGGAACTGAGTGAAATAATTTTAAAAAGTATAAAGTAAATTAAGTTAAGTGCAAGTGAAGCTACAAGTAACTGATGTTAGTCAAAGTCAAGTTGTGAGTTTTTTTTTATTTTTTGTTTTGTTAAGTAACCAGATCTCTGAAAAGAGTCTGACTACACTTACAGTACATGACAGGTCCAAACAGTATGCACAACAATATGCATCACATTGCCAGATTTTGGGACTGAATCAACAGTAAATTGTGGACAGCTCAAGGAATACTGTAAAGAAAACAAACTCTGCATAAACACTTTGCTTTGTTTTCACTTTGTGAAAGTTTCATATATGACTGACATTTATCACTGCACATCTTCATCATTTCCATTCACTATGAGTGTATTAATGTTTTATCAACTAACTGCTACAGTTAAACACTTTACTATCCAGATGAGTGCATTATCATTTCAATCTTCAATGGTAACTTCATCCTGCAGATCAGATTAGCTGTCTGGTCGTAAGTAGTATCACATTGATTTACACTTGAGAATGACCTAAATGAAGCTCTTGCGAGGAGCATGATAGGATTATTGGAGGCTTGAGATGGATGGCAACAAAGAGGGTGAAGTTCACAAGTGTAAACTGCAGTTTATTATTATTCCTGCACTGATTTCTATCATTTGTGAAACTAAACTGCAACAACAATGGAAGCAGGTGGTAAACTGCGTTTGGACTGACAGCACCATTGATCTGCCCACAAGCAGCCAATTGTGAGAGGTGGCGGCAGTGCAAGACAGGCCCACTGCGTTTTTGTCTAGCACCACCAGGAACCAATACACACAGGCCTTGTTTAGTTACACATTCCAGACTTCACCTGTAGAATTTCATCAATCTCTAATTAACATGTGTGCTGAGTATACAGGTGTGCATGCACAATGCTACTTGTAGCTGTGTAAACTGCATAGTGTGCTGCACGCCACACACATGCAACTGATGTGTAACTTTGTGATTAGCAGGAGCTGAGTGAGAGCTTTAGTTATTGAGAGTGACAACAAAGGGAGGGCGGACGTTGCAGAAGCGGAGGGAGGGAGAGACAAATGAACAACGCGTCACTCAGGCTGACTCTGTACTGACATTAGAGGTCATGGTGAGAGATTGAATCTACCTGTAACTTCAGCACAGAGGCCAAAGTAAAGGTCTTTAGTGGCTAACACAGTTTTTTTTTTTTGGGGGGGGGGGGGGGGGGCGTAACATGTTAACATACAAACCAACAAGAGCTACTATTTACCACGCTGCTGTTCTTAATTAGACATGAGACTGTGGGTCCTCCCTGTGCACATGGGCAAGCAAACACACACGCGCGCGCACACACACACACACAAAGGGAACCCCTATACACATCACATACATGTATGTATGAGCAACCATAGGTTCCCTTTGCCAACCTGCTGCTCTGTGTAACCTATTGCCAGGGCTCCTCTGAGGTGAAGCAGACCAAACACACACATACACACACCACACAGACATGTATGCACACACTCTTTGGCAGCAGCAGATGACTTCAGATATGTAAGGATTTAATCCATGCCTGAGGTGCTGCAGAGGTATTATGGATAACAAAGGCCTGATAAAGATGCCATTTTAGTCAATTTAGCTCCAGGGTATGATTAGTAACGACCCACACCAGGTGAGACGCCTGAAGCTACTGTGCTGCTACGCCAATAATGAGAGAGGATGGAGAGAGGAAGAAAGACATGGATGGAGGGAGAAGGAAAGAGGCTTTGAAAGAGTGAGTGGTCATTTTGTGGGGAAATTAAATGCATCTTTAAAGCAGACAAGAATGAGGGGGATAATTTGGTAAATGGAAATAAGTAAGAGTGGGAGGGACAAATTAGAAGTATAAGAGATTTCAGATGATTACTCAGAAGTATAGTAATGAGAAAAATTATGAACAGGGACAAAAGATGCACGCCCACAGTTTCATGCTGGATGTTTGAGTGTTTTTTTTTTCTTCTTCTTGTTTTTTCTCAGTGTATACAAGTTGTGAGCTTCTAAATGTATTGAGTATTTCGAGCACTGAGCCCAGAATCTCACAAGTGGTCTCTTTGGCAATCTTTGGCATATAGGCTCAAGTTTAGCATTTAGGGCAATTGTTGAGGGCATGAGAGTGCGAGAGCTTGTATGAGCATCAGTGAGTTAAGTCTGTACAGGTGTGTAAAGGTTAGCCCTGAATGGTCTAAGCAGGGAGCGCATATGGCTAAAACAAGACCACATGAGAAAACGTAAAAAAACATCAGTCACACTACCAGCACTGCTTACAGCTAAAGCTTAAAGCTAATGGAATGCTTTCATTTGTATGGCTGACAGTTAGTTTGGTAACTTATACAAGGTAATTGGAAGATGAGAGAAGGTAAAGGCTTTTGGCAGTCTCAGACTTAGAGTGCAGGCATATGGCTATTTCCCGGAGGCAGTACCTGCATAAACTTGATTCATATTGAACAAAACTATACGGCCATTTTGAGCTAGCACTACCACAGTGAATGACAACATGCTTTTAAGCTATAATGATTCAAAACAGAACAGAAAACACCAACCACCAAGATTTCAAAAGGAGGCGCAAGGGAGAGGAGGAAACAAGGGAAGAAGGAGTAAGACTGGGGCAAAGGGAGGAGATAGCGGCAGCTCTCTGTCGGGCACAGCAGGTTAATTTGCTCTTGTCAGAACGAGGGCTTTCCCTCTAGCCGCCCTTATCTTTGTTGTCCTCCTGGATGTTGGTGTCAAACAGAGAGGCGGTGTGTGGATCCCGCCTCGGCACTGTCACCTCGCTGGTTGCAGCCCAGGAGTGACAGAGGAGCAGCTTTACACTGTAATCCTGTAATTATGTCAATTAAGGGGCTGAAGAATGGAGGGGGGAATCTAAATTCTTGTAAAGAGGGGAAGTAAAATGACATACCCGGGTGTATGCCATACTGGTACATGGGGATACAAATACACCACAATACACCCATTACCTCAGACAATGCTAAAATGGAGGATATGCTCACGGTTACTGTGTCCTAATGAGTTAAGATTTTTTAAATTGGTTAAACATGGTCCACTGTTGACTGCATTACTGAGAGCTACCAAAAGAAAACCACATACAGCTGGAAGAATGAAGAGGACAGCATAATGTAAATTTAGGATGAGTGTCATGCAAGAGGACTTAGGCAGCCTTAAAGTGTTGTACATTACCTCAAATAGGATTTACAGCAGCTATAGAGAGAGATTACACACAACACAGAGTACACAGTCATGTACTAATCATGTACATGTCAAAGTCCTGTGGGGGACCGCTGTTTGTTACTTGTTTTACAGGCAGTCTGCCTTGATGACTGTGATACAAAAAGGGTAAAATACATGCTATAGCAGCTGGGGAGCTGTTGAGTGTTGGTCAAGGAGAAACACAAAGTCTGAATCACCCAAACATTAAGAGAAAATGAAAATATAGAAACATTTAAAACATAAAATCCTCAAAATATGTGTACAGCAGAAAACATACTAGAAAAGCCCTAGAGCACATAGGCAAGCTGATGCAACACACAAAAAAATGCACATAAATACTTACTGGAATGGAAATCTGTGGTGGTTAACTCATGATGGAAGGAGTTTCAGAAGACCCAGATATCTTGAGCAGAAGCATTTATTGAAGGTCGGCTGAGGAGAGATGAGATGAGCAATACAAGTTAACACAGTGTAATGCCACCCAATTGTGAAGGTTATCTTCTTTGTAGTGTACATTTAAACACATACAGAACTCATACAAAACATTATGTCCAAGCTTCTTGGGATCACAGCACCCTATGCATACATGTGTGAAGATTTTATTGGACACAAAATCCTAAACATTGAGCTACATTATCCTAAGTCAAAAAAAAAGACATGTTGAGCTGACATGCACACACTGACTGTGTACCCTGTGACCCTGTAGGGCACCTGTTACTATGACTGTTCACTCTCCCAACCAGAGGCTTGGTTTATCATATGTTTTGCAAGCGTATGGGGGTCTGTACGACCTTGGTTGCTATGGCAACTGCCATTTGGGGACAGAGGATAGCTTGACTCTATCAGTGTCAGGCAATGAACTACTGCTCTCTGGGCTTACTTCTAAGTGACCTGTGAAAACATTGCCTAATACAACCTGAAAACTTAAAGAGGGAAAAATTGCCTGAGACTTCACAGAAGACCAAAAGGATGTGCTGAGGAAGCCAGAGGTAAACAAATCCAAGTAACATTATTTATGTAAACCCCTAGGCTAGAACGTTTTCAGAGAGTAGGAAAAGCACAGGTGTAATTAATACCACTGATGACAGTGCATGCCATTTAGGTGAACAAGTTACAAGGGGTCTGGAATTGTGCTGACTGATTCACTGACATGGTTTTCTCTGACACTTAATGGAACTGAGCCATCGTTAATGCTGCAAGTGGCACATGTGTGTTTTCTGCTACAACAAATCAAAGTATCTGTCCTGACAAAAGGTGATGCTAGCATTGTAGCTAATGGTGGATAGATAGTGGTTCAGTAATGTTGCTAAAGAAAACTCAGCAACATCACCAAACAAATTAGCATCACCCTGTGCAGCAATTAGCAGCAATTAGTCCAAACACTATCATTCTATCTGTAAACTTATGTAAAGTTTCAACTGGTATTAAGGTTTTTACTTTTCAGTGCTAGTAACTTTTTCAGTAATGAGTACTGTAGGCCTGAAATTCAGTAATTACAAACAAATTTCAGTTGTTAATCACAATAAAACTCCATTCCTTAAACATTTAGACAGATTTCCTTGTTTTGCAGTCTTACCAGGAGTTGAGCAAGGGTTGATAACAATTTCTTCTGTGTGAATTCAGTGGAGCAACAGGTCCAGGACATGTCAGCTTCGAGCGAGAGATAAGGTGTAGCAAGGAAGCTAGCTTATGCGAGGCTAGGAATATGCCCTCCTGTAGCCACAAAGTTGTCTTATTTTCTTGTGGTTCCTGTCTAGCCAGTTAGCTAGTAACTGGTAAGCCTGAACCTTTGAGGACATGACTCCTGTAATGCTGCACACTGTCACCAGAGCTAAGCTAGCCGTTGATGGACATTAAATACTTTTAAACCATATGCTGGCTGCTAGTTAACAACCCTGCACACCCACACAGGTGTTTTCACTTACCTTGGCTGATTAGACCCCTGCTTAGGTTGACAGTGGGCAGAGTGATGCTGCTGTGAACTATGATGCCTTCAAATGGGGTCGTGTTTATTGTGTTCATAGGAGGAGTACATATGATTTCAGAATTTTTGAGAAATGGCAGAGGCCATGGAAATTCATTTTTCATTGGATGGTTAATGGTTAATACAGTATATTGTCATTTTAGCCTTTGTAATTTTCTAAGAAGTCAGAGGAAAATGTTGATATTCCCAATGGCCTCATCTTTTATACCTTTGAATTTCCTGCATTACAATACCTGCCTGCTAGCTTGCTAAATTCCTAAAACAGTAATGTCCATGTTGCTGTTCTAAGCAGTGGTGTTCTCATGACTTAACCACTTGAACACCAAGCATATTGTGTACACAACTTCCCATGTCGTAACCACGAGTTGCATTTGAAGGCAGCATTACAGGAGGTCACTGGTAATTTCTGTAATTTGTCCTAAACTGGCAGATGAAACAAAGCTAACTGAAGACGTCAATCAAACACAGTCTTCACACTCCCACACGCTGCTCTAATCATCCAAAATAGGTGAAATCATCTGTGTAGGTGTACCATGGTTGTGCAGGGCCTTTAAACTACTTTGAAATTGCTGGAAGGCACCTTTGACGCAGTTGAGCTGAGTAACAGAAAGTGACGTGACTAATTACATCTGCTGTTGAGTAACTAGTGATATATAACTGATTACATTTTTCAGGTAACAGTGGATGTTTGGTTTTTTGTTTTTTGTTTTTTTAAATCTATCAAATAAATCAAATAAACATATTTAGTTCTAATGCTATCCAAACACTTACTTTTCACTTTTGTGGGCCTCTTCGGTATTTATTTTTTAAGTGAATTGTCACAGAGTTGTATCAGGTTTCCAACACTTCTGAGGGTGTATGCAGCAGCCTTATGCATTGTCTGTTGCTGCACATCTTGACTGTTTGTCTTATGAAATTTTCTCTATGTTTTGGTGCATGTAGCATCTCTGAATTTGAAGTACATTTCCTTTAATGTGTTTTTATTTTTTTTATTTTTTATTTTTACTTGTTTTGTGTTGTTTGTGCTTTCCCATTTGTATTTGTTTTGTCCTCAGGGGCCACAGTAAGCTACACTCTTGGAATATATTTTTAATATTTTATTTATTTTTACATATTTTATGTTTTTTAGAAATAAAAAGACAAATGTTTATTTTAAAAGTTCTTTTAATTTTGTTCCTCGGGACATGGAAACTTTACTTACACACACACATCCACTGTACATGATAAAAACAAGTGATAGCTTGAAACATTTTCTTCCACAGTTTCACAGTATAAAGTGTGTGCATGTTTGTGCTACTCAATTACAACACCAGTTAACAAGATCGAGTCAAGGATAAACAGTCATAAATAGTAACTTCCACAGCCACTCAGAGCAATGTTTGTGTTGTATTGGGATACGAGAAATAAACAGAAATATTTTTACATCTACACTTGCGGTTGATGCAGCATTATTCTTGTTTTCCTTGGCAGTACTGCAGGCTACTTACCATCTCTGTGGTTCTGATCCATGTCAGCCATCAGCAACAATCCCCCAAGAGACGTCCCTCGTTGATGACATCATCTCTCAGCGTGGGAAGTTGATGGATCCCTCGCCATTTTGGTGCCCGTGGTTTTGATGAAGTGGTGAGCAGGTAGCTGAGGGGGGAGGTGAGTGGAGGACGACTGCCAAAAACACCCATAGCGCTTTGTCAACGTCAGGGAGGTGCACTCAGGGTCCCCATGCAGCCCAGACAGAGATTAAGAGCAGGGAGAATAGTGGAAGTGGTGTGTGTGTGTGTGTGTTTTCACCATCATCAGATATATCAGGTTATCTCACTACACCACCATCTATTATACAGTGAAATATCTTCTAATGACTCACTACACCAGCGGCTGGGATGTGAAGTCTCACACACACACACACACACATCCTGTGATTCCATCCAACCCTTATTGAACCTTTAGCCTGTGAACCAGCCCATGATAAAGAGTCACAAGGGGAAGTCAAGTGAAGAGAGAAAAGAAGGGAGGATAGATGGAGCGTGTTGCGCACTCTGTGACTGTGTAAAGTCTCTGTTCTTCAAACGGCTTCGTCTCACTTTAGTCTTGAGCTGTAACAGACCAGCAGGGGGCCTCACAGCCGGGAAGCCCGCCATGAGCTCATACAGTTAAAATGTAATTTAACTGCATGAGAGCATGTGTGTGAGCATATGGATAACTGAGCGCGTGTGTGAATATGACACTGTCTATACTGTATATAAGACAAGGACAAGGGGAGATGTCGAGGCCTGCAGCCGTATTTCTGTCAAGGGCAAATCAGACCTGTCAGAAAGCATCAAGCCGTGCTGCCATGGCAACGACGTTAGCACCCGCGAAGGTCACAAGATGGAGTGTGTGTTCCCCTCCTGCTGGGCGGCTGTCATGAATGACACACAACTAAAGGCACACACACACACACACACACACACAAATTCAACCTGTATTAACAATAGATTGCTACACAGAATGGTGTTTATCACAACTGTTGTTTTTTTTTTAATGGTTTGGCGGGAAGCAGGCATGATTTTGTGTTACCAGGGGAGACAGCTGATGTTGTGGTTCAGACAAAGTTGATTTCATTTTGTATTTATATTTAGGGAATAGGGAAGAGCTGCATTTTCAAACCATAAGAGATGTATCACTCTAAAAGTGTTCTATTTTTATTGGGTCTTGGGATAAGAATTAAAGATTTGAAAACACAGGACTGGGTACACATCCAGGTAAATACACACACAATCACATGCGCTCACATCCACAGACACTTACACACACATTTCTCAGCAGGTTCACAGGCTCATTAGAGTTTTCCCAGCTGTCTGGAGAGGATCAGTGGGATGTCGTCATCACTTACCTCAACTACATAGGGATCTAACACCATCAACTGCACACACAAACACACACACACACATCTGTCATACCACAAGCAAATGCGAGCTCACAGCAATGTGCATTGTCTTTTCCACAGGGCAGGCTGCTGGCTAGATGATGAATGTGCTGTTCTGCTGTGTGTCCTCCCTTTGTTAATAGAGTGATAGAGCCACAGTGGCACCCTGCGCTCGCCACCCTCCCTCTCAGCTGCACCCAGGAAGTGGTCATAAATAGGCACATAAAGCCATAAAGCCCTTGGCATCTGAATAGGGTCAGAGAAGCTTTGTAATTTTTGCCTCATTACAAAGCTGGAACTGTTTCTGTTCTGTGCTGCCCTTGGGATGAAGTCCTCTGCCTTAATGTGAGGCTCACTTAATAAGAAACATAACAAAATGATGAGTTATGGTGATTTGACCATCCTACCTATTGTTGATGAGATGGTTGCTGCAGTACAAACTTAACTTCTGAGCCCTCAGAGGAAAAACCTCTTCAGTGATCATGGTAACACTCAGTTACAAGATGTAACTTTATTCCTTGAGGCAGAAAGTGTATTGTCAGCTCCGCCCTCCTCCTCCCACTCAATTGGCCAAGTTCACACCCGAACACCTGTCACTCATGTTGACGGGCTGTCAGCTTTGAAGCAATAACTAGCCTCAGGCTGAAAGACCCAGCATCGGTAAAGCTTACAACAGATTTTGAAGACAGTGTCGACCAAAAGCAAACTGTTCATTCATTGTTTTCTGCTTTTTGCCGCTGTTGTAACTCCACCACCCTCAGTTTGTTGCGATCTGTCAAGCTAAGCACTGCTCGGGTTCATACGACAACAATACAAGCAGAAAATAAGTGTAGAATGGGCATGACAAGTGCAGTAAATAAAGGTGTACCTGCTTATTTGACCATTTTTTAAGCTCTCTGTGTGGGGTCACCTCTTGCATGTAAATGTTAATAAACATATACTTAATGCAGGAACCTCTACACAGCAACTAGGGCTGTCACTTTGATTGCAGGAGACTATTTGAAGTAGTCTGCCTTGTGGTCCCTCTTAAAATTTCTTATCAGTTTGACCTACAGCCTTCCCTACTGACCTATCAGTCAACTAAGCTAAAAAAATAAAATTGGAGGAGGACTAGCGAGCAAAGTCGTGCTGATAAGATAATCATCTAAGCAACTGGGAGGCAGGTGTGTGGACGTATTTTGGGATCTACACCATAGACGGCAAAATTACCAACAAGGATAGACGGTGGATAGAAAGCAGCTGCCAGTGCCTCACATACTGACAACAAAATCTGAGGGTTCGACTGCTAGATGCAACCCGAGTGAGGTACCGGAGGCAACAAGAACAAGTGGGGCATTACCATCTGTAAAACCTTGCCTGACTGCCAACTCATAAAAAGGCCATCACTGATAAGATAGCAAGATTTATACAAAAGGATATTCAGCCTGCTGGTGTATGTCCAACACACCCTTTTCAGTATAGTGATGTACTCCACCAATGTTCTGCTCACTCTTGTGCTGTCATGCCTATTGCCACACTGCTCACCTGAAATCACTGCTGTCACTCTCTGCTACTGCTCTTACTATCCATATAACACTCTAAAAGCTCCACCTCCAACTCAGTATCCACCTATAGACTGTGGGCTTGTTTCCCAAGGAGGTAGGTTATTATTGTCACTCCCAGATGTGCTGAGCTTGGTGCTCTCATGTGGGGAGTGACAACGTAGAGCCTATATTCTACAATCAAATGATAATCCATTCCACATAAGTTGGCTGATGCTTGCCTTTGGTTGCTGTCACTTGAAATGGTGCTCTTTGACAATAGACACAGTAACATTACCTTGTCCAAATCAAGTCAACATTTAAGTGAGCCATAGAAAAAGTAATGACACAAGGACCACAGGGACTGAAGCAGGGACAAGGACCACTGACAGCTACGTTAGTTTACCTGGGGAGGTACGACAAAACACATCACATCCCTGAACAACATGTGTCTTTTCCTTGTAGATGCATGTTGAAACAGGGGCTTAATTTCAGGACTCCTCACCTTTTCATCCCTTGAGTTTGCAGACCGAACTTTAGCTCTTTTGCCTCCATCCTGATACAATGGAGGTTTGATTTTTGTTTTTGGTGCAAAAAAATCTTTGTAAAAATGATATTTTACCGACCCTTTAGTGAACATTAAAAGTGAAAATGCACCATTTGTGGCAGTGAAAGTTTGCTGTTCCTTTCAGTTAAATACCCTACTTCACAGTAAGTAGTGGTTACAGCTTATTTTGGAGAGCGACTTCAGCAAACCAGTAAACAACAGTGACACAGAGCAGAAACACAAAGATTTGTACAATGAGTAGTTTTTACGTGGTGAAGTCTGTTTTGTTTTCTGTCTGTTTATATGACATGTCCAAAATGTACCACAGTGTTTTTCACTGGAACATTTGTACCATTGCAAACTTTATGGTGGTTACAGGAATGAACTTGGGCCGATCAAAGAACTTGTTTGCCGAGGACTCAGTTCAGACATTAGCTGCAGCGTGTACTGTAACACCTGGCAGAGGCATTAAAAGGAAATGTCAACACTCATATTTCTATGTTTTCTAATAGTATTATACTGCCAATTTTGTCAGCATGCTGCTTTTCTTCAGAAGCTGAATAGTCAGTTATGATCTTTTATCACTGTGGGTGCCATGCTGTGTGTGTGACACACTTTCATCATGGTGTAGTTTAACTGTGTTCCCTGTTGAACAAAACAAACCTCCTCAGCCTCAGGGGTTTCTCATGTCTAAACATAGACCTCAGAGGATCATTCTGATCGACTGCAGAGTTCCCAGGGTAGTGCTTTAGTTCCAGTCATGTGTTACTGTAAATTTAGAGTCTGTGAGCCTGGCCACGCTTAAAAGCAAGGATTCAAGCCATAATATGTGACATTTTAATATAAATAATAGTCGTTTTCACTTTGTGTTTTATATTTGCTGGTGTAAACACTGATAAGTGGGTTTCCGTTTCTTCAGTGTTTGCAGGGAGAAACCCTTGGGTGCACAGGCAGTAATGAATTTGATGTTTCTCTGGAAGCAGCAAAGTGGTTTGTTTAGAATAGACAGGAGAACTGGGCACATGGCATCAGAGAGCGCCCAGGCTAAAACACACAAAGAGACAATCAGTACCTATCCCAGCGCTGCTTTTTGAGGATAAAAAGAGCTCAAGGATGAGACTGGACTGAAGAGTAGTGGGGAAGTGTTTCTTTTGCACTGGTACAATAGATTTTATGTCTAACTTGTAGGATAGAAGTTGCTGTCAATACTCAATGTGCTATTTGTGCAGGAAATAGTGTCAGACCCATATATTTAACATTTGGAAAAGGAAAGAAAGGAAATGCTGGGTTAAACTTTGGCAGGTTTGTTGTGTGTTTATGTCTATTTTTTTTTCAGCGCCTCACAATTTATATCTAGAGCCATCATTCAGTGCCAATGTAGGAGGAACTAAAATGTGTCCTTTATGTAGAAAGGCAGAATTTAAGTGTGGAGGTTGGGCTGGTGGATGGGGGTGCAGAAACTTCCATGCAGGAGACCATAGTTTGTGTCTGTCACAAATCTGGAGCACTAATGACAATCTTTCCTGTTTAGCTGTAGTAGTTAAATAACCTCAACCATAGACTATTATTAGTCAGTCACTGACTATGCAGTTAGTTAACTTTTTTCTCAACTAAGAGATTGCATCATTGTCCAACTCACTTTTATTGCGTGCATAAGTGTGCTCATACTACTGCAACACAGCAGTGATTCTGACTGTGCACAGTTAAATAGTAAGCTCAGTCTGTTGCTGGTTCAAGCTCAGTATAAAATCTTATACAAACACTGTACATATAGTTAATAGCAGCCAAATATTTGTGGCAAAGTTATCACATCCTGGTTATTTTCTCTGGTAGAAAGCTTTTAATTAGGAAGTGCGTACGTAAGATTTGTACGCACCTTTATTCCACTCCGAAGTGAAAGCTAATTAGCTTAGCTTGCTAACGTTATGGATGTTTCTGCTTGTTATTTTTTGTTTTTCTTTCATCACTTCAGTTGTGGTGATGGTTGATGAAACCTGGGCACTCAGAACTTTACAATGTAATTTGAATTACATAATTGAATAATTACATAATGTAGGGCGTGCTAAAAAATCACAGATATGGACTGACGGGATAAAAACATGAAGCTCCAACTGGTTACCTCCCCTTATTGGAAGTGAGGTGATATTACAAACTATTTTTACAGTCTGTCTCCACAGATATTGATCCAGTTTATCAGTACCAACATTGTCTTGGTCAAAAATTCACATCCACTGCGGAACACTAATTTAGGGAATGCCATCACTGCAGAGAAATAAGTAACACTAAATCTGTTTTTATTTTTGGACACAATTTTGACCAAATAAGTACAACTAAGTAAAGAAAGGATATTTAGGTCTTTTATGTGTACAGATTTCTTAGCCAAAATGAATTGTAATTTCAATTTAACGCGAGACATTTCTGTAGCCAGTGCTCACAGGCATTTGTTTGCAGCCAAATTAATCATTACTACACTGCTATGCAGAATGTATTTAATCAATCTGCATAATGTAAACATAAATGTCCCTACACATTAATCTCAGTCTGTTATTTATAGTCTCTTTACTCATCTCAGTGGAGGAGCCTCGGCTTGTGGTTTTGGCAGCTGCTGTCAGTCCAGTGATGTCAAAGTAACTGTGACACTGGTCTGAAGTGATTGCTGGGCAGAGCACTGAAAAACACCACAGAGATGATCATTTAGCACCAACATTTGCCAGAATAAAAATAAAGAAAAACTCAGATTACCACTTCCAACACATGGCCTACAACACCCTTACAGCCAGCTGATGGCTAAGCCCCTCTGGATCAAGGTCCTTTGTATTTTATCCCACAGCCTCACTTGGCAGTCTGGTTTTTGTATGATGGCTCAATGGGAGCAGAGAAAGATTCAGAGTAAGATATCTAGCTGGGCAAACACAAAAAACAAATAGATATAAGAAAAGCAATGCCTCTCAGTGTAATAATCATTTTTCGGGGATCAAGAGTATCAACTCCCATGAGCTGTTTGCATCATATGTTCAGCTGCACTTTGTAACCTTTACAGCTTGGCCTCCTTCTCTTATTTTATTCTTGACTTTTTTTTAAACAGAAGTGCAATTTACTAAAGCAGAGAAGCCAGAAAGAATAATAACAGCAAGGGAAGGAGGGGGATGGGGGCTTTTCAAAGTTGTGATGTTTGACCCAGAAAAAATGCCTACGAATCCTCTTTGAATTAGTGTTTGGAATTAGGAGTGGCAGCAGCACCAGCTCTCACTTCAAAAACAAATGGATAACAGTCAGGTTCCGATTTTCAGGGTCAGACATGAGCTTTATTTGTTCAAGCTGCAACATCGTTGTCTTTGGTATTTTGTACATTCTAATTAATGGCAGCGGAGAATGTCTGAACAGCTCATTGATGTTTATCCGCTTTGATTGGAGAAAACTGCCATTATGGGCCTTGATTACAGCTTTATCCGTCTGACATCGAATTTATGCTGGAAATGATCCCAGCACCTACACAAACATACACATACACACATAACCCTGTACTGTTTATAAGTGCAACTGTACACAGAGGAGAATTAACTGCAGGGATATGTTGTATGTATCAGCTCCTATATTGTGTTGTTACAAACAAACACAGTCAACCAAAGTTGTGTCTGATAAAATGATCAAATGGCAGCAGAGTGCTGATTACAAGGAGTGATTCACCGTCAACAGATGTTGTGTGATCATAAACAAGAGGATTTTTGTCAGAGCCATGAATCAAACTGCCTGCCCCAACGCTGCTGTGTGCGGCACAGAGCCTCATCAAGGTGCTATTATTATTCCAGGCAAACTTGAATTCCAACTCTGCAGAGAGAACAAGTGGCTAAACTAGAGCTCAGGTTGAGTCACTCTGCCTCTTTGATCACAAGCAAGAGATTCAAAGTTTCTTCAAGATCTAAAACTTTAAGTCCAACACTCTTCTTCTGTCGTCTTCATTCTGCGTCTGTCAACTTCTCCTGCCACTGTCGCTACACCTGATACCACTGTGATCACAGTGCTGTGGTTATATTTACTAATGTGATAGCAACATGGCTTCTGAAAGGTTTATTAAACTGGCACAAAATAAATTAAAGTCAAATTTAATCAAGGCTCTGTGCAGAGTATGTGACGCTGCTCAAAAATGCTTTACTTAATCTTTGCTTGATATTTGAGAAAAATTTTCAAGGCTCATTGCAGCTCACTCCATTACACACTTCTGTGATTTGCCATGTGCTTGAGAATTATTCATGTACTTCAGAGCGCTGTTTATTCTGTTTGTCGGCTCCTGTGTGATATGCAAAAGAGTAATACTGGATTCAACATTTACTACAAGATAAATGCACAAAGAGAAAGGAGGTTTTCTTTTTATTCCATCATAATGAAACTTTATACTGTTTAAGTGGATACAGATTAGCTAATGGTTTCTACAACAATACACAGCTGTGAAAGACTTGTGCAGTTCAAATGTCACTTGAGCAGCACAGAGCACCAATATCATATACATTCTGGTAGTATATTGGAAAAATGAGGGAACGAAAAATGAGAGCTGTAGCTGCAGATCACAGATTCAATTTGAGTATTTTACTCTACATCTGTATACACAAATGGTTTTATATGTTGCAGAGAAATAAAACAGTATTTTTTTTTATAATAAAAGTGTAATGTCAGAGAGTGGGCTTCTTCACATGGTAGCTAAACATACACAGGTTTGGAGGTCTTATGGTAAAGTGATACAGCATTTGGTGAGGAAATTAAGTTTGTCATAAGTTGTGTCTGTTACCCCGCAGTAGACTGATTGGTCTAGGGTGTACCTCACCTCTCCCCCAATGTCAGCTGGGATAGACTATAGCCCCCCCCTAATATGACCCTTCTGGATAAGCATAACAGATGGATGGATCTACGCAATGTTTGAAGCAAACTGTCACAAGTCCGAATGGGTTAGCACACATTAAGGCAGGTGAAAACATTCCACCTTAAATGAAAAGTTGTTTTTTACAGCTAAACTTTCAGTTCACATGGTTGGTGTGTATGTTGCCAGCTAGCTACAGCTAACATCTGTACTGGAATTGTCTGTTTAGACCAAACACAAAATGAAATATTTACAATTTTCCAGCTTTAATTCATTCTTTTATTTAAATACACCTTGAATATGCCTCACTTTTTCATTTACATTAACATTACACTACCTGTGTAAATTACTGACTGTTGCAGTGTACTATGAACAGCCGCTGCAAAAAGTTAAAGTCTACTGCTTGCAGGGTTACAGTACATTATTTCACAACATACAACTTAGAATATTTTCTAAAAATATAAAACCTTACCTGTCTGAAAGAATCATTATGCTCAACTTGGGTGACTTTTCTTTGAAACAACCTAAGCTACAGAATCCAGCTGTAGTCCATCAGCTGATCCATATGCTTCATGCTGTATCCAGGAAGATGAGAGCTGTGTGTTCTTCTGTGCATGTAGAGTAAGTCAGACTGTGACTGGGGACCGCCTCATTAAGGTGTTAATTGGGTTGGTTACCTGCACTGTCCCTCACTGCCGTGGGCACAGTGTGTAACTGTGTGTGTGTGTGTGTGTGTGTGTGTGTGTGAGAGAGAGAGAGAGAGAATGTGAATGCATGAGAATACCTAAGTGTATGTACTGGTAAGATATGGGTGGTGTTTGAGAAAAAAAAAACATATAGGCAGAAGCCAGAAGAGGTGTGGGGGTGATGAAGAAGGGATCTAGGGAGAGGGGTGGTTCTCTTGAGGGAAAAGGGGGAATCAAAAACAGACGGACGTTTTGATGAGATGTTATTTGATTTCTGATTGATACAAGACCCTCTCTAATTGGTCTGCGCTGTGAGAGCGATGGCTCCCAGGCACAGCTGTCACTGGATCAGATGTATGCTGATGTGCCCCTGCATCATCAATGACCTTTTTGAAAGTGAAGGCCCGTGCTACAGAAAGCTGTCATGTTGAACAGAGCAAGAGATGACGGTAGGGTTACAGAAATCGAGTTGCCAACCTGATTTCACTTGTCACAATTTATTTTCAATGACAAATCGGTTCCTTTATTAAAAGACGCCACAAAGGAATACAGCCATTCCAGCCAGGTACAGTAATTATAAACATCCACTTTACCGTACATTTCGTTATCTGTTCACACTTGAACACATTAAAGGCTCAGAGATGGTGGTGGTATTTGATTTCCTCACAGTTTGCACTGGGTTTTTATCAATGGAAAAGAATCAGATAAAAAATATTGTCAGACCAAATTGCTATTATGTTTTCATTGTTCCTCTTAGCTGATTCCTGTTTGGGAGTGGGTGTTATCTTGCCCTAACCAGTCAGTAGTGAATGTTGTATCTGTCCCACCAAGGTCATTTGCAGTTGACATGGAAGCGGCTGTAGCGGTTGCTGGGTGCAGTTAATTTAACATTTGTCATGTTGATCAGGATGTTTGTGCTGTGAATGAAAGGATCTCAGGTTTTTCACAATTAGCCAAGAAGTCACATCACCCTCTGTATCCTTGAACTATAGACTGAAGACTTTTATTTGGTGTGACCCCAAACTATAAAATCTCAAGTATGGCCTGTGATTCCAAAGATAATCTATCTTAAAAATTTAAGATTTTAGAACTGAGGGCAAATTATATCACAGATATATAAATAAAAATACTTAAAACTTAAGTAAGTTATAATATAGAATAATATACATAAAAAAGTCAATAAATGAATATGACAATGAATAAATGTTAAAGGCTCAGAGAAGTCAAATAGTAATGTGAAATAGTAAGTCCAAGCCCCCATAACAACCTCAACAAGTTCTTGTTTTTAACATAACAAAGTACATCCCAAAATGATCAATAAAGTAATTAATAATTACACAATTACGCATATATATACATGCAATTTTGTGATCATGATTATTGTACACACACACACACACACACACACACATATATATATAGACTGTTCTTAGTTATTTTTTCTGTGCATTTTATTTGCCAACATGAAAGTCTAAAACGTGTTACACAGCCTTTATCAGAGTGCCATAAATAAAATTCCGAAGGTCAAATACTGAAACCTTTTTATTATTATTTAGTCAGCCTAAAAGTGGTCACACTTAAATAAGAATTTCAGTAAAAATACTGAACTGAGTCTATTAAAAAACCCACCAAGAGTAAGCGTTTAATTGTACAATGTAAAGCTGATAAAACCTCCATGATTCTCAGAGAAGATAATAAGTAAGATGAGATGAGGACATGACCTCAGTGTCCATTATGGTGGCTACGGCCCTGGTTGCACTTTTCAACAATTCCAGTTCTTGCCAACTGCATTTAAGTAGGGTCAAGTCAGGCCCCTAAGCCTATTCAAACATAAATGTCAAGTTCAGCCTCAGGTGAAAATGTCAGTGCCTACTCTATGCCGTCCAGCAGCCTCGACAGATGCGACTAGCTCACTCGCCAAATCCATTGATTTTCCCAAGACCAATTACCCCAGCGTCAGAGATCTCACTCACAAGTTCCGGACGGCAGGGGGATTCTCTGACTTTAATCACACATCAATGCTAGCCCCTTGGAGCAATCTCCACTGTTTATCCCTAGTCCCAGCCCTTTGCCAACTCTGTATCGATTACTACCCAGCTTTAGCCCTGTACTGCGATCCGTCGCTATCTGTGTCCATCCGCCAGCCGCCCCTCTCCCTCTCCCTCTCACTCTCTCTCCTCATGGCAGCAGAAAAACAGCCAGAGGGGGCTTAGGCAGAGGAGAAGAGAAAGCAAGAGCGATGATTTCCTCATGAAACTGCCATTGATTTTGTGACATGCTGATGCCATCTCTTTCTCTGTCAGGAGAGAGAGAGAATTATCTAGTCTTTACAGAGCAGCATTGGCGGTTATGTAAAACTGTGAGTGCTTGCGGAGAGCGGGGTGAAGCACAGGTGGTTGATTCACAGCCAGACTGTTGTTTTTTTGTTTTGTTTTGTTTTGTTTGTTTGTTTGTTTGTTTGTTTGTTTTTGGAGTTACAGAGTGGTATTTGATTGTTAAAATGAGACTATGTCAGAGCAGGAAAAGGACAGATGTGATTTATAACATTGATGATGGCTGCATTCCATACAGCTGCATCAGTTTGACAGTGACTTACTGGGACACAAACATGGAGCAGAGCTATCATTAATGTTAGTTGTAACACCTCAAAATGTTGACCAGCCTGTTTCAAACTGTGTCTGTCTGCCATTTGTTTCTGAGCAGGTAATGTACAGTGGGATTTTAGAGATTTTTCACTGAAAACAGCCACTGAAAACAACGCTGTGAGAGCTGTAAGAGTGACGAAAACAGTGGCTGTGGGATGGGCAGCTATGGCCACTGGCTTTGTATGACTAGTAGCTTAAGTGGTGGCTAATGGTAGCTAATGTTAGCAAACTAGATAGATCTGTAACTGAGTCAGTTTCATGATATTCTGACCTAATTTAAGCAGGGTACACACTACAAGATAATCAGGCAGGTTTTTTTTTTTTAGATTATCTTGCCAGATTTTCCTGTGGTGTGAGGTGTGTTAAGAGTGATTTTACCCTGCGATCGGCCGCCCCAATTTGAAATTGCAAATATTAAACATGTTCAATATTTACAGTCAGAAATCCTATTGTGTGGGGGGAGCACAGAGGAAAGCAGAGCACTCACTCTGTGGATTGTCACATGGAATGGAGTGATAGCCAATCAAGAAGCAAGCTGACTGAAGACAGAAGCACAACAAACAAGAGACATGGCGATGGTGAAATGCTGTAACATGTACAACATCCGTTTTTTGTTTTTGTTTTTTTTTTCCATTAAAAGGATGCTACAGTGAAGTCTAACAGTCAGATGGTCAGACAGGTTGTAAAGAGGCCAGCAGTTTAGTCAGCTTGTCTAAACCCATTGGTGTATAAGCATCTGACTAGTTAAGCAAGAAAAAACAAAAGTGCCATTATTCTTCAAATGCCACCATCCATTATTTTTTCTTTACTCAGCTGCAGTGTCTCCAGACTTAGATCACAACAGCATTTTATTAGCAGAGTCCTTATGACTTGGAGATGGATGTGAGACAGTTCACCACTAACTGCAGTTTGATTACCTCATCATTATTTGGCTCACTGATGTCACTCTGGACCGTCAGACAGCCAAAGTACTTGATGTGTGTATTTGCATGTGAATTTGTGGCTTTGAGAGTAAATGTGTACTTAACTGTGCTTGTGTGCATATGAGTTTGGCATGATATTGTTGGAGCGTGTGAGTTCCAGCAGAGGTGTGTGTGCATGTGTGTGTGTGTGTGTTTTGGCTGAGTCACGGTGGTTCTGGCAGGGTCGAGGCAGGCTGGGCTGTGATGGGTTGAGTTTGGACGAGGTGGAGGAGCGGACGTGGGAACCCTCTCTCCTGTTCTCCCATCTGTTCTGCTCAATGGAGGTGCAAGAGGTGATAGAGGTGCTGCGTGTGGTGTGTGTGTGTATGTGTGTGTGTGTGTGTGTGTATAAAGGGTGGCGATAAAAAAAATCACACAGACATATACAAAAGTGTGCAGGTATGAAGGTAAACAGACACACACACACACACAGGTCTTCACCTATATACCCATATGTATGAGGTGCATATGTTGCACAGATTGAATGCATGCACACACACTTGCCACAAATGCAGTATGTATGCACACATGCAAATTCGAATACTTACCAAACACTTACTAAAACTACAAAAAGTATCTCCTTTTTATGCACACACCATACACATTCCTACACACACATATACACACACCTCTGAGCCACAGATGGTGGAGTGAAGGGGTTAGGGCTTCCTGAGGTCTGTGCCTAAGCATCCTGTGGGCAACATCTCTAGAGCCAAATTTCATCTTCCTCCTCCTCCTCCTCCTCTTCACCTCCTCCTCCCGCTCTCCTTCCCTCCTGACATGACACTCATTCATCACCTGCAGGCAAGGATTCTGCTTTACAGCCATTAGGATGCAGGTGGTGCGGCAGTCTAACCTTGGCTGAAGGTCCGACTCCTTCGCGGTACTCTGAGGTTCTGACGTGGCAGTGTGTGCACCTCCTTCTGCCACTTTCACCTGACTTCACCCTTTTATTTAGACAAGAGAGAGATTTAAAGGAAAAGTCCAATTTATTACAATTTATTTCTAACATTTGTAGTTTTAGCCACCAGTCTTATCATTTACGCTCACCAAGCTAATTGATTAGATCTGTGCACATTATGACACTGCTACAGGTAAATCTGACAGTCAGATGAGATCAGACAGGTTGTAAAGAGGCCAGCAGTTTAGTCAGCTTATCTAAACCCATGGGTGAATTACTGCATGGGCACACTGAGCACAGGGTCAGGGGCCCAGGACTTTAGGGTTCCCACACCAGAGCTTCTGTTTAAAGTGACTGTTAATTACATGTCTTGTTGGGAAGTCACAGAAAAGTCAAGTTCTGATCACATTTGTTTAGTTCTGATGTCAATATGAGTCGTTTAATATTGAACAGCTGTCAATACTTTGGTTATATGACTTACATCAAAATTAGTCAAATATGTTTGACAGCATAGAGTGTATAGAGTCCTACACTTTGTGGGGGAAAGTAAGTAGTAGTACTAGTTTTGTTACTTTAAATATATTTTTATGCTGATACTTGTGCACTTTTTCATTATTAAGGTTTTGAATATAAGACTTTTACTCTTAACAGACTATTTTTACTTAAGTAAAAGATGGGAGTACGTCTTTCACAACTGTATACAGCCCATTCAAGTAGGTTTACCTAGAAAGAACTGTGTGGAACAGAAGGCTCTTTTTAACATATACTGTAGTTCAACTTAAGTTCATGCACAAAAGAGCTAACGTCAGTATGAGGATTAAAGAGATATATATTTTTTAAAAGATGTGCGAACAGGAAAAGGCCAAAAACAGGAAGTTTAGGCAGATGTAAAGCATACGTCCTCCTCTGTCAAACATGGTGATGGTTCTGTGATGGCTTTGGTGTGTAGTGGGACACACTGGCATTTGTTCATGATTTCACTGCTGACAGAAGCAGCAAATGAATGTAGAGGTATACAGTACAGGAGCATTGCGCTCAGATTCAGCCAAATGTATCAGAATTCATCAGACATTTCATCAGGATAATGATCTGAAACATATGGCACAGAACAACCAAAGAGCTTTTCAGGTTGAAGAGGTGGAATATCCTTGACTGGCTGAGTCAGCCACCTGATCTCAATCCAACTGAGCTGCATTCCACCTGCTGAAGACCAGACGAAAGGAAGAGAGAGCTGCAGTGAAGGTCTGGGAGAGCATCACCAGGGAAGATATTAAATGTTTGCTGGTGTCTATAGGTCAAAGGTTTCAGGCAATCATTGAGCAGAGCACAAACTTTGGACTATGTGTTAAAAAGGCTCCCACACAGTTCTTTCTATATTGATGTAAACCTACTCAAATGAAAGCCAACACTTGGCACTGTAATGTAGTATCAATTATTTATTTATTTCAAATTGGGCTTTACTTCGAGTATAATGTGGATTAGACTAAGGGTGTAATGCAACACTGCCCGTCTGTCTAGGAAATAGAAATAGTTATATTCAAACACAGCCTACTGTAAAAAATTTCAATTGAAATCAAAACTGACACTAGTTAAATGCTGCGGGTAGTCGCTCATGGTATCTTGTAGAATTTCGTCTATTTCCTGCATACATTAGATAAAATGAAACTTTCATGATCTGCCTCGGGATTTGAGTTGTTGCAGCTGCAAAGAATTGGATATATTGTTTAGAAATAGGACAAATCAAGATTATTGAAGATAAGATGCAATAAAAATATATGGAAGTTGTACAATAAATTAAGGGAGGCTGCATATTGTTCTCCTAAGAGAGTCTCTTTACATCGACTGTGAACACATTTACATGTTGGCAGATGTACAGTCAAACATCTAGAATCACATTTAACATGCATCAATAAAACTGTGACTAGATAGGATGAGAGAACACATGTTGTCTTCAGAAATTCACCTCCATACCTCCCTCCCTCCCACACACACACACACACACACACACACACACACACACATATGCCCTCCTCCCAATAATCCCACCTCCCCTGAGTCTCTCCAAACAGGTGACATCCTGTGCTGTTCCTGGTTTGAAATAATCTCATACAACAGATGGGTCCTTTTCCCCAAGCCTGCCAGCCAGCCCCGCACAGCACTGCGGGCACTCGTGGCAGCGAAAATATGAATGCTACCCACGCCAGGAGAGCTGTCCAATTCTCATCGCAGTGCCCACCATCACCACCAACACGGCCACACACGCCACTCCACTGGTATGGGTTTCTTTCCGGAAATACCAGTGGGCGTTTGTTTCGCCTCCTGCGCTCCTTCCTCCGGGCTGAGGTGTTAATGCATGTGGGTTTTTTTTTCATAGTGGTGTGGTCAGTGAAACTCCTCTGAAAAAGATCTGACGGTATAATGCGTGGTGCTGCAGCGACAGGTAGGCTGCACAGTGTGGAAATATGCCGGACACCAACAGACAGGAAATCAGTAATGTATGAGAGCAGGTATGTGTCTTGAGTGCTGCTTAATTCATCTGTCCCTTTGGGTTTGGCCAATCAGCTAAGCTCCAATCTGCCTTCACCAGCGCCATAAGGAAGAAGATAATAAGGAAAAACTGAGAGACGCTCAGAGAGAAATGGATTCCTCACAGAGGCCGAAGGCTAGAAACAGGTTCTGTCTGAAGGAAACCAAGAAATCCAACTTGTAGCACCTGTAAATCTCAATAATTAATATGACTTTCACTGTAGTGCCACCATAAGGTTAAAATGTTCTGTTTACTTATTAAGAACTTTAGCAAACATTGCATTTCCAAAACAAGAGGTTAGAATACATCCTCTGGGCAACACTACCTCTTTATCCTCTCATGTTGAACTGAGACGAGACTGGAAGAGGTATTATGAGATGGGGAGGGGCTAGCCGACTAGCATGCTACCTTCAGTAAAAGGAAAGAACAAGAGTTAACTTTGCCTTTGCTTTCCACCACTGGCAACAGCTCTTGGAAGTTTATAAACTCTGAACATTTTTTCAAGACTGGTAAATAAACAGTTGCTAAAGCTAACATTGGCTATGTAACAATAGCAAAAACTTACATATAGCACCTTTAAATAAATTTTTGCTCATTTTATTTGGATATAAATAGCATCTGGACTTATAGTTAGAGCTGTGCCCTTTTGATAAGCCTGATCTGAAATTTCCATTATGTTATGTCGACACCCAGCCTGTTAGAGCTGATGGATATAGCATAAGGATAAATTCCAGTTTGAAAGGCCATTTCTGTACAACTGCTACTTCCATTCAGATGCTGATGTGTGAGTTTGCGCGGGAGTGTGTGTGTGTGTGTGTGTATGTGTGTGTGTGTGTGTGTGTGCGCGTGCTGGCCAAAAAAGCTCACTGCATCCTAAATTAATCACGCCACTTTAACATCTATGTGTTCTCTGCTGAGCCAGCTCTAAAGTTAGAGTGAGTGTGAGAGAGAGCAAATGCTAAGCAGCTTCCCAAACTCTTAGCATCACAAGAGAAACTCAGCGCAGTTAACAAAACACTCCTCCTTGTCCTCTTCGCCTTTAATATCCCTCTCTGAGCCAACCACCTCCTCTCTCCACCTGCCTCACCTCCCTCTCACCAACTTTTATATTTCTCCATCAATCCTCTGTCCTCCTCCTCATATCCCGCCTCTGTTACCTCATTAATATCACCTCAAATCTTCCCTCCCTCCCTATATTTTCCATCCTCCACCTCATCCCCCTATCCTTTTTCTTATTCCCCTGTCCTCCACCCGCATCCTCCTCCTTCGTCCTCCCCCCTCCGTGCCCTCTGAGCACTGTTCTGTTACAGCTCAGCTGGTGACGGCTTGCCAGGAGACTGCTCCTTTTGTGCCCAGCTGAAAAGGACTCGTAGCTTGTGAGTGTGTGTGTGAGAGAGTGAGAGTGTGTGTGTGAATGAAGGGGATGGGGGGAGGTGGGGTGGGGGTGGGGTGGTGGGTCAGAAAGACTGACATGGGCATCCATCAACAGCGAGCGTGCGGCCTGCCTATCGCTGTCACAGAGATTTCACTCGAGCTTGTCCGCAGCAATTATCTGTGGTAGATAACTGGGACATAACTACACACACACACACACACTTACTACCACCGCCTTCCCACGCCAAATACCACCTACTGCTGGTGCTGCAGCTTCCCTAAAATTTTATTGATGTCAGCCCCCCTCACACCACACACACACACTCACACACACACACACACACGCACATACACACTCACATATAAAAGCTCAACAACCTCAAACTCATCTCTCTTTCAGCACCAGCCATAATAAAGACACAAAAGAGGGCTGCGTGTTTTGAAGCCCAGTAGAGCATGACACTGAAGTGAAGAAGTAGCCTTGTTAAAAGCTCAAGCAACTCTGTCTTCTTCTGTGTCTCCCACTAATGGATGGGTAAATTTAGAAAAATATAGTCAAAAGAGAGGGGAGGAAATTGTTTCAGCCTGAGGAATCTTCTTCTTTTTTGGTTGAGGATTGAAAAGAGCTGAAAAGGAGTTTTAAAAGAACAACATGCTCAAAGTGTTTAATCTAGAGCAAAAAATAAAAAATACACACCTCTCCACAACACACTGTCCTCTTGTTGTGCCGTGAGAACAATACCTGCATTGAGTTAAAGACCACATAGCA
Source organism: Lates japonicus (assembly GCA_033238685.1). NCBI lineage: Eukaryota > Metazoa > Chordata > Actinopteri > Centropomidae > Lates > Lates japonicus. Next base: position 23,995 of record BRZM01000962.1, on the reverse strand, counting down.
AAATGGTGGTGTGGTGGTTAGCCGTAAAATATGATAGGACGAAAATGACAGAGGAAAGAAAGGACCTGTGGGGGATGATATCATCATAATGGTATTCATCCTAATGCACCATCTGGAGTAATGGCTTTTGGACGGTCATTTGACCAAGCCCTGAGCTACAGTGATTTAATGATTTATTGACAGTGGCATGCCTTATGGCAATATGACAAAATAAAAGCTTATGATCAAGCCACTGTGAAATCATTATTTCATACATGTAATATATACTCACCAAGCACTTTATTAGGAGCACCATACTAATACTGGGTAGGGTCTCCATTTGCTCTCAGAACAGCCTTGATTGTTCATGGCTTGGATTCCACAAGATGTTGGAAACGTTCCTTTGAGATTTTGCAGATTTGTCAGCTGCACATTCATGCTGTCCATCTTCTTCTCTACCACATCCCAAAGGTGTTCTGTTGGAATCAGATCTGGTGGGGGAAGCTACTGAAATACACTGAACTCATTGTCATGTTCATGAAACCAGTTTTAGATGACTTTGACGTTGTGACATGGTCCATTATCATGATGGAAGTAGCCATTAGAAAATGGTAAATTGTGGCCATAAAGGAATGGACATGGTCACCAATAATACTCACTGAAACCATGATTTATTGGTGTTAAGGGGCCCAAATGTGCCAAGAAGACATTACCCACACCATTATACCACCACTGCTGGCCTGGACTGCTGACACAAAGCAGGTTGGGTCCATGGATTCATTCTGTTGGAGCCAAATTCTGACCCTACCACCCTATCTTAGCAGAAATCCAAATTCATCAGACCAGGATATTTTTTCATCAACTGTCCAGTTTTGCCTACTGCAGCCTCAGATTTCTGCTCCTGGCCAACAGGAATGGAAATCAATGTGGTCTTCTGCTGTTGTAGCCCATCCACCTCAAGGTTCAACATATTGTGCTCTCCTGCTCACCACAGTTGTAAAGAGTGGTTATCTGAGTTACCACAGCCTTTCTATCAACTCCAACCAGTCTGGCCATTGTCCTCTGACCTCTCTCATTAACAAGGCGTTTCCATCCTCAGAACTGCTGCTCACTGGGACTTTTTTGCACCATTCTGAGGAAACTTCAGAGAGAGTTGCATGTGAAAATCCCCCGGGAGATCAGCAGTTTCAGAAATACTCAAACCAGCTTGTCTGGCACTAATAATCATGCCATGGTCAAAGTCACTGAGATCACATTTTTCCCCATTCTGATGTTTGATGTGAACATTAACTGCTTTCTTGTAGAGACTTAGATGAGGATCAATACCTCTCTGGCAGCCAGGTAGCTTAGTGTGGAGCCAGCACCTCTGAAGCTCACAAATTAACAAGCAATTAACAATTAACTGTATATTCCTGAAGTCTTGTCGTGAAGTTACTGCTCCCAGCCAGAAAATAGTCTGGCCCCTGTTATTTTTGCTGTTTTTTTGTTTGTTTGTTTTGTTTTGTTTTGTTTTGTTTTTTGTTTTTGTTTTTTTGTTTTTTTAATTACATTAAATAACTGAGATATAACATGTAATATAGTCAACATGCTGGTGGACTGATTTTTTCTTTTAACCTTCAAACAGAGCTGGTGTATCTGTTTCCCTGTTTCCAGTCTGTATGCTAATCTTAACTACTAGGATCCTGGCTGTTGCCTTACATTATATTTACCATACAGACACAAAACTGGTATCAATGCTTTTATCTTCTGTAACTCTTGGCTAGTATATTTCCTAAAATGTTGAAGGATTGCTGTACAAGTTGCTAAGAAGATTGCCTACCATCTGGTGAGCTTGTATTTCCGAAGTTTTTCCGGTAACAACTTTGCTGAGCCAATGAATGACTCAAACTGAGTTAAACATTGTGACAGTCCTGGATCAGTGCTAGAAAAGTTCTTGAACTGTATTACAGCAGTCCAAACTAGAGAAGTGGGCTTATGAAGATAAAGAAGAGGTTTTGACTGGTTGGAAAAATCACCAAATACATTCTCTCACATTCCCTCAGCAGCCACCACACAGAACCCTTGAACAAAGCATCTGTGCTGGGGAACTGCTCCAGTGGAGTTGCTCATTGTCCAGAGGGGCTGTAACAGCTCCCAGGTGTGTTCAGTTCTGCTACCGAATAAGGGTGTGCAGGATACTCTTGAGAAAGAGCAGGTGTGTTTCATCAAACCACCGCTGGTTAATAAAGTGTTTAAAAAGTGCGATTTTGGCATTTAGAGCATTTTCCACACTGTTTAGGGAATCTAAAAAACAAGGCTGTCCTTTGTGCGTGTGATCCAAAACTAAAATATGTTACATCTGTGAAAAAGGTAAACGTGGCATGTTTAAATTCATTCCCAATGAAGTGTTCCAGCACGATTGTTATGGTTTCAGCGACAGCCTGCACGCACGTCTCCTGCCTGCCATAAGACACTCAGGCACAAAGACACACGACACAGCCATGCAAACAGGATTTTTACACTCCCAGACAAAATGAGATTATTTTTTGCCATTGAGAGTATTCCAGGCAAGCTCTCATGTTGTGTCTCAGCCCTGCTTGAGCGCATATTGCACTTCTGTACATCCAAGAAAAAAAAAGATGATATAATAAGAAGGGGAGTCAATTGCTGGGTTTCACCTACAGGGCTGAGCCGGCTCGGCCAGGGCTTACTCATTATTCACATCATTCATTCTCACCCCTCAACATGTTTTTGTGCGAGGAGAAATGAATTGTCTGCTGGGCTGTAGTTTAAAATAAACGCGCAGCGCTTGCAATCCATTTCTAAGTCGGGAGATGGTAAGCCCTGGCAATGGCCACTTTAGCCTGTGGTTGATAAGTGGTTATTGTGGGCAGGGGATGATACAGTGATGGCGAATGAGTGACTGCAGACAACATCCCATCCTCCCAGCCCCATCATAAGCGCAACACTTCATCTCCCTAACATTCCTCCTGGTGAATATGAACAAATTAACCACTGACTGTGGTTTACACTAACTTTGTTCGCCTTGTTTATTGTCTTTCATGCGCAGATTACATCTCAGACAATCTGCAATTTAACACTTTGAGGTGCCTTAAGTGTTGCACTGGGAGCTATCAGCAAAGCACGTGGACAGAAACACACGGCATATTCTTTTTAATTTGGGTATCGCAATTGGGTATGACATTTGAAATGTCATTTGTCAGCTTTGTTGTATTTTCAAAATCCCACTAGTCTTTTTTCCCCCCAAGTCTTGAGGCAAAGTATACAATTTTAAAATCTTTGATCTGCAGTTTCTATGGGCAGCACTAATTAAAAGATCAACATCTAACAGGTATGCCTAGTGTAGACAGCAGCGCAGACACTGTAGTAGTTAATTTCCCATACTACTCCTGTGTGGCTTCAAATTGCAGCAATTGGATTTTAATCTGTGTACCACTGATTAGTCATTTGGCTCCCCAGCCGCTGTGTAATTTGTTCCACAACAGAGAGCGGAACAGGCACGTGCAGACACACATACAGTACACACAGTTAACAGCGACAAACACACACACACAAGTAAGCATACAAGGAAGATATACTCATAGACAAATACAGGTTGAGTTTTACACATGAGGGCTATTGAGAGGGATGAGAGAAAGACAAAGGGACTGAAAAAAACAAGATCAGACAAACAGTGAAGCAAAAAAGAGCAGGCGCAAACAATAGTTAGTTCCAAGAGATTCAAGAGTATCTCAGCGCCCTCTCATGGTGACCAGGGGCATGGCATGCACTTAAAAAGCTAGATTGATTGTCCAGGCTGGGTGAGTGTACAGATGTCCAGAGGGGATGGACAAGGTCGTTCACTCGAGTCAATCCGTTTGGACTGTCACAGCAAAGTGGCTGGGACTCCTCTAGCCATAGGTCAAGAGCCTAGCAGGGAGCCACAGAGGACAAGAAGAGTGTCATTTCACCTGACAGACAAGGGCATGAGTATGTCTCTGTATGTGATCGAGTATTAGTGAATGCAGCTTAGGACTTTACTCTTTTCAGTGGGCCAGTTGACAGACTTTGAAGTTGACAGTTTCAGTTGAAGCCACTTCAAATTGGGCTTGAAATTATTTTTTAAAGCAACAACTGTCAATTTTGTTACTCTGGAGTGAGACTGTACAATGACAGTTTTTCACCCTACAGGCATGCAGAGGTTCCAGTATGCTGTGGTTGTACCATATATTTTTAATTTTTGAAGATTCCAAAGAAAGTAAAGAAAGACTTTCAGCATGTTTGGGGGCTTTTGTGTTGTAATTTAACAGTTTGAACAGAATGCTTAAAATACTCACATTAGTGTAGATTTGTGTTTGATTAGTGATTCTGTCAGAATTAGACAAAAATGTTTTCAGTTTCTGCAGTACAAAAAGGAATTTGTTTTACAAAAAATATTTTGTTTATCATTACCAGTGGTTTGCTTACCATTTCAGAACTATTGGTACTTTGATGAGATATCTAAATCCCTACAGCTGCAAAAGTAATAAGAGATAAGTAATGAGAGTAAGATAGGAGATTATAATTAAGAGTAACATTTTAGAGAGAAAAAAATCTTGTTCTTAACTGATTTCCATTACTATCACTAAGGGTGTACTGTGCACTTTTGACCACTAGATGGCAACAGTAACCCACACACTCTGCCACTATGCAAGTACAGTCATACTGGCAATGCCACTAAACCTAGTGTTCACTGCCTCACTGTCTGACAAGTGTAACAGTAGTGGACACTGGATACTGATCCTCCCACAGGGAATGGTGATAAACACATGCAATTATCTGGCCTTAGGATATCTCAAAATACTTTTAATGCAAGTAATGCACTTTTGAATTATTTTGAGGGCACAACAGCCAATCTCGTAACCCTTTTATTTCTTATTTTCATTTTTTGCCACATGGGGGCAGTAGAAACAAACCACGAATTGACGTATCTTATGTAGTTAATATTGCAGACGTGTTAGCAAACAATTGCTAATTTACACATCTGGGACTACAGAGCATTAGCATCAATTTGAAGTCATTTTTCTGGCAACCTGGTGAATGTGCATCCCATATTCACTCACCCCTTAGCTTTATTTTGGTCTCCACGAATCCCTGAGGGAAATATCTGGCTCTTTAGCAGTACAATGCTCCACAAAGTCAGTTGCTTGTTATGTTAAGCAAAGTTAGCTAGTTGCTAATAGCTAACTTTTTCTGTCTGCTCTTTGGCAATGGGCAAAAGCTTCTGGAGACTTCATTCACATTCCACATAATAATTTTAACTGTAGCTAATATAACGACATTGATTACAGCGGTTTTAAACAGAAGAGTAAATTTAGTATTTTGCTCGACCTGAATAAGTAGATCTGCATTTTGTTTTTTCAATATAAGTACAGGCCAAAGAGGATTTCTCTCCCTGTGTTTAGTCTCTGCAGAGTTGGTCCAAATATTTAAGCAATGAAATACAGAAAACCATCACTCCAGTCTGTGTCTACAAAACATCAGTGTGAAATCAGCAGTTGTTTTGTGTTTAAGTATAGTCAGAAATAGATAAAGGACCATTAGTGGCACTGGACAAGACTCCACTCAGCAGCCCTGCCACAGTGAGAACAAAGTAGCTGATGATCATTTAGAGTTGTACGTACCACTTAGCTGTACTACACTATCATCAATTGTGTTTGTCACAGAAACTGACTAATTATGTGACTAATACAGAATTACTAGTTACATGGCAGGAGAGGTCCTCTACATTGTTCCTTTAGTTCAAGGACTTCAAATAAGCTGCTGGTAGAGCGGGACATCCTTGCAGAACTTAGCCAGTCAGCAGTCATAGCTGTCTGTGATTATTAATTTCCACCAAGATTAAAGCCAATTGTTGGCTTCTTTTGCAGCTATGACCCCATGGACCAATAACCACCATCCTCCCTCCAGGTTTCATCTTGACTGGACCATTTATAAAGCAGTAATGGTCTTTCAAAGTTTGACACTCGCCAAAATGCATCACCCAATCAGGTTTCATCGGAACTAGAACAGTGGTATCTAAGGTATCACATTTGACTTTACAATTTTGACCTTTAATTGTATAGTGATCATTAGGTATGTGTAGAGCTAGCAGGGGTTTTAATCTGTCAGAGTTTGGTAGAAAATAGCACCTTTCAAAGATAGAAATTTTGACCTTTAATTACGGTGCAGTGACATTTTTAAATGCTGGAACACAGTGTCTAGGATATACCTTTTAAAAAACCTATGAAACCATGTCTAAAATATCAGATTTCAAAGATAGACACCCTGATCCATGGTCTGTCCTTGCATGAAGGACACTGCGATGGCTGCAAAGGTACCTCAAGAGTGCCGGTGCTGTCACTGTTATCACAATCAGACAAGATATTGACCCTCACTCCTCTAATGCTGCCTGAAATCATACCATTAAGATTATTGAGGAATCTCTCTAAAAGCTTGCCTTTCTCTTTATCTCCAGAGATACACATATGAATACATCAGACCGTATGTGTAATTTCCCCAGAGCCTCGAAAGAGCGCCCCTCAGGATCATTAGAATTAGAATTTACTTATACTGCTATTAGTTGTATTGCTATGTTAGCAGTTAATACTTTAATTATCACTACTATCATTACTACTGCTGTATTACTGGCATCACCCTACATCTTATATGGAACCCGTGTTATGCTATGCTTTTCTCTTGCTATTCTCTACCCCCTCTCCCCCTCTCTCTCTCCTTCTTAACCCAACCGGTTGAGGCAGATGGCTGCCCACCCTGAGTCCGGTTCTGCTCGAGGTTTCTGCCTCTTAAAAGGAAGTTTTTCCTTGCCACTGTCGCCTAGTGCTTGCTCATGGTGGGATTTGTTGGGTCTCTCTCTGTAAATACCTATTTTAAAGAGTATGGTCTAGACCTGCTCTATATGAAAAGTGCCTTGAGATGACTTTTGTTGTGATATGGCGCTATATAAATAAAACTGAATTGAATTGAATTGAATCATATGATGTCTCCAGGTCTTCAGCCAGGATGTTACTGACATCATGTAGCTTCACTCAGTTCTTATTCTCTGACCGGAACAAACCTGACTCACTGGTCTTAACCAATAGTTTGTAGCTGGATACGATTAAAGACTTTCCTCATGAACCGTGTCCAAACTGTTTATCCTCTAAGACCACTAAAATAATCAATCATACAAGTCGATGTTGAACTGGTAACGTCACCTGCTCTATTGAACTCATTGAACTCGCTGTTTTCTGCTTAACTGTTTCCAGAGTCCAAATTAAGCATGAGGAGGCAGACTGGGAAAGGAGGTGGAAGAAACTTCTAAAGGGTATAAGGCTTGACCTGACACTGAGTAGCTTTAAACCCAAGAAAAACTAAATATAAATATAAATATTATCTGCTGTCTTTGACAGATACTTTGCACTCGACCATCTTATATGCTTTTTTCTGTTATATGTTTTCTGTCCTTTTAATTTGTGTTGTTGAATGCTGCACTTTCTGATAGATGTTTTCAACTACTATACAAAGCACCATGAACCAATTTTGTGTGTGAAATGTGCTGTACATATTAACTTGTCTTTCTTTGCCTAACCAATTAATTTTGCAGTCTGAAGGACCAAAAATGAGCAGGTAGGCTAATCACATATCTTGACTCAATCTGTTTGGGTGGGTCAGATATGTACCCAAAATAAAGTCTCTTAAATAATGAAATTATAGAATGAATGAACTGAACATACTACACCAATGACTCTTAAAGGAGTTATTTCTAAGTTTTGCTATCACTACATAGCCAATGTTAGCATTAACACCTGTTTACCAGTGTAGAAGAAACATTGAGAGTTCAGCATCAAACTTTCCAAGAGCTGGCCTCAGCAGTGGAAAGCAACACCAATGTTAACTCTTGTTTTGCCTCTAGTTCTATCACTTCTTTTCTCCTACTTAAGTTAGCATGCTAACCAGCTAGCCCTGGCCTGGTTGGCCAGTCTCATCACTCTCTGACAGCATTCAGTGTAGCGTCCAGACTGCCCTGAAGAAGTAGCACTGCTTATTCTAACCTCTTGTGTTGTGAATGCAGCAATGGCTGAAGCTCTTAGCAACCGACTATCACCACCACCCACTCTTGGCAAGAAACTACGTTTGCATAGAAACCATTTTTTGTTCTGCCACTTTGCTTGACTTTAGACTTTAGAGCTGAAGCCTGGAGGTGATAATGCATAGCTTAGCATAAAGACAGTCTTTATACTAAGCTAGGCTAATCACTCCATGACTTCAGTTCCATACTTAATGCATAGGCACAACAGTGGTATAGTCCTCAATAGTCCTCATGTAATTCTTAGAAAGAAAATTAAGAAGTGTATTTTCTGAAATTAAGTTTGGGGAAACAGGTTAGTCCCCTCTGTACCAGCATCATTTCAGTGAGCTGTTGCTTTTCTCACAAGGCAGAGTCTCCACTTGTTGGAAACTGCCCAGAGCGTTTGTCTTGTGTCTAAAGAAGCCCAGGGACACAAAACATTTCCCAGGTTATTCACGCTTATCAAAATGGCAGTCCTCCAAGTTCTTCCATTGTCCCACTCATTATATGTTTAACTCCTAAAGGAAGCATCAACATCAATCCGATCAGTATACATAAAAGTTACAAAAACTGGCAATCAATGCACTTTTTTATTTCTTACATGCTGCATTCAATTGTTAGTAGGTTTTAGCAATAAAAATACAAATAATTTATTCCACTAAATCCTTTATTTGTCATTATTTACAACCCAGTTTATGATTCAGTCATTGTACTGGAAAGCCTTTTTTATTCTGGGTGCATTCACCTATCCATTACAAAAAGCCTACCTCTCTCTACTCTTACAAAGTCTCTTTCTAAATTATTCTTACATTTTCATCCTTACGTCATTTTCTCTGACCTTGTGATATTTTCTTTTGCTGTCTATCTAACCTTTGACATTTTTCTCTAGTTTCCCTTTTTTTCTTGCATACTGAGTCACATACAGCTACATAATCAGAACAGGGAAATCACAAATTCAAGCACTTGCTGCTGGTGGACTCCTAGCAACATGATGATAGATGCAGCAGTGTTTTTATTTATTTTTCATGTCCAAATTCATAATTACTTGGGAGATTTCAACTGTCGCACTTAAACTGCAGACTCTCACACACACAGAAGCAGGGATGTTAAATCAGGATAGAATCAGTCCCCACTGCCCTTACTTGAGAAGCTCAAAAGCTCTGTTAAAACACTCCAGACTCCATAAGCCAATCACGATCGTTGTTTTCTCTCACATTGTCACAAGAAGATGTTAATTAGGCAGGCAGTCGAGGTAGGTGCCTAAAAATAGCAATGACACGGTAACACTATTGCCAAGATCTGCTGGGCCTACATCTGGGCTCTTTCATGAATAGGGGCTTTGGGGGAAAAGGAGATCAAAATAGCACTTGTGGCTGGAATGTGAACTGTGTTAAAAGTACAATCTACATGCACACACACACATACACACACGCACACACAATCAGCAACACTAGCTATTTTCAGCCCTTCAAAGGCGAGACTCATTTTTCTGGCACAAGAGTCATTTATGTCTGCCTGTAAGCTCTTTCTCATCATAATCACTTGTTATCGTGTTCAATCCAGTTTCTGTTCATCTTTCATTGTTATATTTCCACTTTCAGTTTTGTGCCTCTCCGCAACCTCCTCTTAGACCTACAGTGTTTGAGGTAAAAAGCTGATCAACTGATGTTGATTGCCAAACAGTGGAAGTGCTGCACATAACCAGGAATCCTCTCTCTGCCTCTTTTCATTGAACTGCTAGTATTACTTGAGTGAGGAGTTACGGTTATGGTGGAGTAAATTGAACATTCTTCCATATTCCTGACACTTTTCTCCTGACCTGCCCTCTACCATAAAATGTGCTGACCATAATATTGCAGGATGGTTACTACGACATCCTTAAAAACCCAATCAGAGCTTGAATTCACCTTAAGAGGTCTTTGCTAAGGCTCCTGATCCCTCCCTGCCCCCCTTACTACAGACCCTAGCCCCTCCCCTCCTCTGACCCCCGCATCTCCACCACACCACTCGCCCCAGGGGTTGCCAGGTAACACTGACTCCTTGAAGCTGAGTGGGTGGACAGCTTGACCAAGTGGAGGGGTGGATAAAGACAGAGGAGAAGATGAAGAGCCCCAGCGCCCACTGTTTACGCTTTGCTTTTTAATCTTCTCTCAGTCCCTATTGGTGTTCAGATGCAGGACCTCAATTAGACTAGGACCTAACTGACAAGAACTGATGTCTTTGTACCCAATGTACAATTACTGTACAAATACATACAGGAGGAGTTCAGGCTTTAGCTAATGAGTGACCTAGTGAATTTGCTGGGTCTATGTTTCATGTTTTGCCTAGACAGTAGTTGACTATATGAAACAAAGTCCTTTCTATTTGAAGAGTTGAGCCATGAACCACCAACAGTGAGAGAGAGTTAAAGGTTCAGTCTCCACTGATACACTGGAACTGTGATAAATAAATAAATAATATATATATATATATATATATATATATATATATATATTTTTATTTATATATATATATATATGTATATATATATATAAGCATTTATCATATTGTACACCATATGGTTTGTAAGGTTTTTAATTAGATTACCATTGTGTTACATAATTTATACCAGCATAACCCTTGTCAATTCAATTAGCTATGTGCACACGACAACACCTTTCATAGGATGCAAGGCAGGCTCAGGAGGTCCTAAATATAATCTCTGTGAGATGAATCGTTCTCATCTTCTGGAAATATTAAGCTGTTGAACAAGCCATATTTAAAGTTGTTCTAACTGGTTTTTATACAAACAAAGGATCAAGGAGTAGGTATCATGTGAAAAGGGTCACTCGCTGTAACAAATCCATAGTGAATTCAGCTCTCAACTTTACCGGTTTGGTTCACTCTCTGCTCATCAGTGTTGTTTTTGACACAGCCAGCTGTTTTCTGTGGAAATGAAGACCAGCGTTGCACAATGCTCAGCAACAACAGCAGAGGATGCAGTCAGACAAGTTGGTGGACACAGTGAAACATTTAGCAGCTAAAGATGCAAATATTTCCTCAGGAGCCAGTGGAGAACCAAATACAGGATATCTATTGGACTTAGATTCACTAGGTGGGACATTAACCCCATCAGTAAAGCTAACTCCATCAAACATTCTATCCCCTGCTGTCAGTCAACTAATCAATAGTGTAACACTAAACTGTTCCTTCTGAGCAAACAATATCATTCTGGTTGTACTTCTCCTTATGTGTTGCCATGGTGATCCAAGCAATTTGTACCATCAAGAATTTGTGTGTCCATTATTCTGACTATTGCTGTTATTCAAAGTTATTTAATGGTGGCACAGTAAGTAATGACATTCAGTGTTGATCTCTTGACTCCTGTGAAGCCAGGAAAGGCTGTGACATGGGCTGATTTGTGTAAAACAGGGAAACTGTGAAGGTTTGTTGTTGTATCTTAGCAGTTTTTTTTCTATGTGCACCTTTAAAGATGGATTTTTTTTTCTTTCTTTTTCAAAAATGTTTCTTTGGTCAAGTTGTGAAAGAAATAATTAGACATAACTGGAAATCTGCTTATGCTCTCTAGCCTGAAGATCAATAGTACTCTCAAGTGAGTACACTAAATATGAAGCTACAGCTGGCAAGCAATCAGCTTATTCTAGTATACAGACTGGAAAGAGGGGAAACAGCCAGCCCGTTCTGTCCACAGTTCAAAAAAAAACTTGTACGGCTAACTAATTAACATGTTATCTGTTTATTTGATCAGCACAAACCAAAGTCTGGTGCTTAGCGTTGTGTTTCAGATCAGCAGACTCCAGGAAACACAGAGCTAGCAAAACATGCTGCAGCTGTAGCATGTAACATCCTGGTACTTCCAAACAAAAAAAACAACTCGCTTTTTAGCATTACTGTTTTGTATTCCGACTAAACAAATAAGATATATGTAGCACCTTCACCCCCCACCCCACCCCCCAATCTTAATTAATTGCTCGCTAGCTCATAGCTCGAGCTTGATAGTGCATGTTAGAGTGGCATCAATCTTTCCTCATAACTCTCAGCAAGAAGGAATTGTGTATATTTCTGTCACTATCTTTTAAAGTGTAAACTGAAAGAATTAACACCAGCAGAAATACATAGTCTACACATATTATGGATGAGAGTAACTTAGATGTCATATCCTCACGTAGTAAGCGTTGTGAAGGCTCTAGACAAACTTTTCTAAACCTTCCCTGTTTGCTCACTTCACTGCACAAACACTAGCTGTAAAAGAGATAACACAGGAGCAATAAAAAGAGAAGATATGACTGTCACAAGTTCGCATGTGAGCTCTCCCTTTGTAACAGCTTAGATCCCTGGGTCCCTGAGAAGGTTTATTACAGCACTGTGTTGATGATCAAGAGGCTGGATGAGGATGGAGAAGCAAGCACTTACAGCTGTTGCAATAGCAGCACAATCATAGAGGCTGGAGGGGATGCTATTGGTAAGTTAGCATGCAAAGTTAATAATACAGCTCCAGCACTGTAATTGATTTGTTAGCTAATTAGTTGTTTATCATTCAGGAAAAGGTTGTTGAGGCAAAGCCAGCTGTTGTGCGCCTGCTAATACATCATTGTACAGTGTTTCCAGGGCCAAATAACAGAAACTTTAAATATTTAAAAATGCATAGATGTTCTCTTTCAAACAGAAAGGTTTTCTATTCTTTGTGTTATTATTTTATTATTCAGTGTAGCCTGTACTGACAGGCTATATGTCCCATACAGGGCACAAATGCACAATATATCATAGGTCTGGGATACTGTCTGGGTACTTGTAGCGTAGTATCAAAAAGACATATTTTATAATGATTATAACCCACTTAATATTTATACAATATGTTCATAAACAACACTTGCTCAGCAGTCAATCCCCAGGCCTCGCCCAAGAACAAGCTTATTTGTCTATGACACCAAAGGATCTTTTGGGGACCGGCCCTTCCTTCACCTCATCCAATCTGTCGGAGGTATGTGAGGCTTTGTTGCTGACCTACACCCAGATTGCTGCAAAAGCCTCACTTGCACAGACTGGTGCATCAATGTAGAAAAACTAACAGGGAAGCCTAACACACACATTTTTATTGTTGTACTTTGAGAACAAAGAAGGAATAGTTTGATTTCTCTCAAAGTGGTCTTGGTTGTGATTTATATACGCTGTACAGTACTGGGATTGCAGTGTGTTTGAGGAATGACCTGCACTCTGTAATGTATATTTTCCTATCAGCCGTTTAATACGCAGACAGGTAAAACATATTAAAAAACATATTAAAATTTTGATCTGAGATGATTCTACATGAGTTAAGGGATTAATTTGTGCTGATTGGGACACGGTGTCTGGCAGTTCATACAATATCAGGATCACAAATTGAGATTCATTGTCTGGAAAATCATGACCATCTGTACAAAAATTTTATTTAAATCCATTGTTTAGATGTAGCTTAGAGGTTTCAGTGGATAAGCAAAATGTTTGACTTGTTGGTAGCGCTTAGATGAGAAGTCAGTCTGGGGTCATTAAGATTCATCTCGAGGACCATGTTTGTACATAATTTCATGGCAGTCCATTACTAGTTGTTGTGGTTTTTCACCCAGAAACACCAAATTGGATCAGAAGTGGTGGACTAACTGACTGACAGCTATTGTTATTCCTAAAATCCTACCCCTAGTCTTCCTGAAATGATGAAAGCTAGTCTTAATTTTACAGAGGTAACAAGCTCTGGACCATAATAAAGTGTGAAATACACTTGCTTTGCTCACTATCTGGTATTTTGTCTCCATTACATTAACACATGCAATCAGTTCTGGAAACTCTAAACTACATGAGGCAGTACAGCTGCAAGGGTGTAATATTGCTAGTGGTAAGCCAATCTCTCCAGGCATTTTATTTCGCTTTGTTTCCGATTTTATGTCTATGGCTGCTCTGTGGTCTCAAGGCCCTGACATCAGTAGCAAATAGCCCATCTCTGATACATATAAACACACTCATGAAAAACACACGCAAAATATTCACAAAATAAAAGTGCACAAATACATGTCATGCGTACTATAAACACCTGTATATAGACAACACAAAAGTGTGCAACATGTGCACAAGTGTCCATACATCCTACTGTGTATGAGCGCCCACTGAAAACCATGGTGATGGTATTTATTATTGGATATTGTGTCAAATGTTCCCTGGATCAAAAGATTTTATTTACTTTATTACCCAATTACCCCTTCCACTCATATGGGTATCATTCATTCATTCACCCAGCTGCTCATACACACTACAATGTACATCATGTTATAACAGCTCTTCTGCCTGTCACCTCCCATGGTGCACTTTGACAGCCAGTACCACTAACAATTCTGTCAAAAGTAGAACGAAGCATATGGTCTGGTGGCCATCATCAGCAATTTCTGTTTACAATGACAATCACATCAAACTTGTTTTTGTCAATGAAGAGTTTGACAAAGCCATTTCAGAGATAGCGATATTTTCAATTTGTTGACCAAACTAAATTTTCATTTACTAGTGAATGAAAACTCCATTGGTCCCACATCGATGACTTGCTTTCCAGTAAGTTGCGGTTAGATGGAACATCAGAGGACTGGTCCAGATCTGATTGATGACCAAAGGGGAGTGTAGCCAACATGGGTGGAAAAAGCTATGAGACATCAAAGGCAGCCACTGGAAATAGCCATGGCACTAGTCTGCCTCACCGCGACATCGCCACTGAGGAAAACACTGTGTGAGGTCTTTAGGTGTTTTATGATACGCCTGATTCGCAGGAATAGAGGGAAGATAAGAAAAATAAGAAGGAGGTGTTGCAATCAACCCTTTCAACTTTTGATTCGCTTGACGTTTGAAACGCACGCAAAAATGCATCAATAGCCTGATGAAATGACTTACCACAAGATAAGTCATTTCTCTTGGCGCTTTCTGTGGCTCACTTGATTTAAGCAGCAAATCACAGTCCTAACAACTGATAGTGCTATTACAAAATTGAAACATATGAAAGGGTCCTCGGAATTTTGCCATTACCTAACCTGATACAAAGAACTGAGCGTATAAATAATCATAGTAAAGAAAACTACCTTCTGAAAAAGAGGAGCAGTCTCAACGGAGGAACCCAGCCCTGTGTCTACGAGCGTTCGCCATGCTGAAGTACCTTGTGCAAGATAATTCAAGATGCATCAATTTGAGTAAAGAAGAATGTGCTCTCTGGCACCATTTTCACTGAGAGGCAAGCATAATAGTCGTATAGCGTGGAATAACGTCATGTAAAGCTTTCAGAGCTGGTCATGCAAGAATATTAGACAGAATCTCTTTACTGTAGGATTGCACCCGCTGGCAACATCAACCGTTGAGCACATTTTCTTTTATAGTTGTTGGCATTCAAGGACACTCAGACATGTCACAATTTCAGGGTCAGGTGCGATGAAATTGATGCACAATACAAAAGCAACAAAAGGGACCATGAATAAATGCACCTAAGAAGAGTTTTGCAGCTTCGAGTCTATGACAATAAATGCACTTGTATATCACTTCCTGTAATAAATCACCACTCTCAACCACTTTTCAAATTTTAGGCTGCATGGATTTCTCCACTATTGCGAAATGATTTTAAATGCAGGAGGGAAACTGATCTGAAGTCCTGAAAGGTAGGGACTGGAAAATGATTTATCCTTTTTTAATGGAATAAACAGGTAAAACCACCAATCAACCCTGAAGCATGAATACCACTGAGCAGCAGTGTAAGTTGCTCTGAGTATTTAACATCTGCCAAAATTCATGCTTGTTAATGTTAAATCTTCTCACGGTTTCCTGAAGGCCACCACCATCAAAATAATCACTGACTGGATTATAAGCACAATATAATTGCTTCATTATATGTCAATTGGCATGTAATGAGTTGTTGTGCCTCCACAGAGCAAAAAAAGGTGAGCCTGTCACCACTGCAACATGTTGATCACATCTCAGAGATATGTTAGATCCACGCCGAGGAACATCAACTGTAAAGTCTCGAGGGCAAAAATGAATCAACCTGGCAGCAGGAGCAATTTAGGAACCCATTTTGAGAGGATATTAAGAGACATAAAAGTTTAGGGTGTGATTTCTACAGTTTCCAAAGTTTGCATGAAAAAAACACTACACTATTTTTTTCTTTTAATGGCAATATTTATCATCAGCAGATTTCATGTGATTAAAGTGGTATATGACAGAAGAGCAGGAAACCCCAAAACATCACACCTACTTTATCATATAATACATAAGGAGAGCCAGACTGAAGGTGGATTTATAGTTGTGCATGGGGTTAATGGTCCTACTGAGATGAAACTGATGGTATAAGTTTTGAATTTTACCCACTGATAATACCATTACAATGGCAGAGTCATAACTCATTTACTGCCCTCTCTTTACTGATAAAGAGTACACCGGGATACACACAGTTGTAGAACACCACGAGACTACTAATACTACTACTACTACTACTACTACTCTAAGACTACTGATAATCTTTTTTGATGTCTCATTGTTGTCTCTTGCATCAGTAATCTTGGCATCAGAAACTCTGTGGGAGGAAACATCAGCTGCCCAGACTGACTCATCTTTGTTCTTGAGGTCCCTCAGAGTGGCATTCAGCTGTTGTAGCCCTGACTTGTTTTTGAGGAGGCATCATATGCCATAGCCTCGTAAGCCTACCATAGCCGCCAAGATATGTTAAACCTCAATGCAGAGGTGTAAGACTATATAGCCATGCTAGCAATACCAGGCACAGCTGTTCTGAGTTCAGTACACGTTTATCATGTTCACGTGGTCACTATAGCAGTGTATAATGTTTACCATCACAATCTCACCATCTGTAGTGTGTTATACGTTAACATTTGCTAATGAGCCCCAACCACACGGCGCCAGTTGAAGCCGACAGGAATATCATCTGTTTTACAGGATATTTAGCTGAATACTGCTGAAATTTCATGGTAATCCATCCAGTAGTTGCTGACAAGTGAGCCCGGGACCAACATGATGGACCGACTGACCAACAGAGTAATGTTGCCATAATCAAAAAGTTATCAATTATTGTCATGTGAATAGCCTGAAGACCTGGCTAACCAGACGCTACCAGTACTGTTTGTACCATGGGCTGCAAACAAGGCAGCATGCTGGTCATATTTGGGACACTTCCGGTGCAAATATATTGAAGAGATTCGTTCCTTGTTTCAGAATTTCAGAAAGAAAAAGTGAACCTCCAGCAGAGGTGAGAGACATTACATCAGTCAGGGTGACTGACCACGGATCAACTGTCATCACCTCCCAGGGGATGATGAATCATCTTCACCATAGCTGTGATGAAGGACAGGTCTCTCCAATTTAGCTTTGTTATTACAGCTCTTCTGTTTCTGTGGCCGATCACTTCTCCTCAAATGAGAACAACCTCATTATCCCTCCCTGACCAATGGACTCGGGAGGCTGCAGTCTTACCGGCTTTGGAGAAGTTCCAAGAGTGCTAGCCCCCCTGTGTTTTTATAAAAGACTGGAAAAGCTGTGAGCATCAAAGGCAGAGGAGATAAAGGCCTTCACATGCTCACCAACCCCCAAACTTGTACATCACACACATAGATTCTCTCAAAGAAAACTCATATGATACACATATAAATATGTAAAGACATGCACAGAGCCATGTGTGTATATATATTTCCACAGAGACATGCACAAAAGCTGCCATGGCACCAAAGCTGCTAATTGGCTCAAAACTAATCCCAGCTCTGTGTGTCTGCTGATATAACCCAGTGCAACAGAGAAAAAGCTCATTGCTTTAGTCCAACACAGTGACTAGGTAGGCAAGGTCTGATCGTTTCCAGAAAACACATTTAGGCATTTACATGACAAAAGGTTGTGCCGATGAGAGTTTGCTTCAGGAGTAAAAGAAAAGAAAGTCACCCGAAGCCACAGCAATATAATATGAATTTGATCTGCTATGCAAACTTCAGTGAGCTAGTGATAAAATGCCTTGTAAATCCCTATCTCTATAAAAGGACCTTTTTGTCATCATAAGACCTGAGAATTACCGAATGGGTATACTCTGTGTTTTCTTTTTTATTGTCAAAAATCCCATGACAACACCAAACCAACAACAAATTTCTAGTCTGTGGCACTCCTAAAGACATAAATTCAAATGGGTCACAACTATAATTTTTCATTTAAAAACAAAACTGAAGAGTTACCTAAAACATGGGCACTGTAGTTTTTATCAAATGTTACCAAAACAGAAGAAAATAACATTTATTGGGAACTATTTTCAGCTGGAGATCAATATACATATTTGCTGCCCTAGAGTATTTTACAGCAGGACATGTATGTGGCATCGACTTGAAATAAACCATAAATGCCCACATTCAGGGATTATAAGGAACATATCATCCAGTGCAATGGTGGCCTCCATGGATGTGTTTTATTAGTTTTGGGTAACACTGAAAGTCTACTAGGTGGCCAGAAATGCTCAATATAAAAATTAATTATTTTTATCTGTCAGTCAAGACAATCAGGTTGGAGCCAGGCAGAGGCAATATGGATGATTGCAGCGACATCCAATCACACATAACAGCCCCATCGTCGTGACTGACTATACAATTAAAATTGCAGTTGTGAAATAAAATGGTGATTGGGAAAACGGCATTATCAAATAAAACAGTCTGAAAGAAGGTATTCCAAATAAACATACTTGAAATGCGCCCCAGACTCCATTTTATGTATATGTTATGTTTTTATGTAGTAAATCACTGAGGGTGTTAGTGTTATATATATAGACAGTCATTATCACCTGTAGAATCTAATGTGTCTGTATCTGCCACAGTTGTTTCTGTGTGGCTGAATCCCATGGAATAAAACAGAGAATTGTGTATTATAAGCAAGTGAAGACTGAGAGGTCAAACAGATCAGAGGCAGAAGAGAGACAAAGCAACCTCAGGAACAGACGCAAAGATCCTGACAAACCAAAACTTGAGATTCAATATTTTCCTGGAACACCTTTTTTGATAGAATACAGAACTGTCTGAGATGGCACACTGTACACTTCTGTGTGCACGCTCCCATTGTTGATATACACACTTTATAACCTAGTTTTGGGGTTAATATGGTTACCCCAGGCTCAGTGGATAAATGTCTCTCACCACAGAGAGAGACAAAGAGAGAGAGAGAGAGATGTGCTGTGAACTCAATTGAATTTGTGATTCTTCATTCAAATGAATAAGATTCTCATTTGCTTTGTTGTCCACTTCCAAAAAGAGCAAAACACATCCACACTGACAAAACATAACGTCATAGGAAATATCCTCAAAGCAGAGACACAGTACCAGGTGATACTTAATATCCAGCTCAATTTATTTTTTTTTTTAATTTCACTTTTATATATCTGCTTTGGGAACCTCGGGATAATAGTACATCACTTGACAAAGAAACTATGATTACAGTTCAAACACTGATTTGGTGAATGAATAGCATCTAACAGTCTATAGTCCGGAGTGTATTCAGCTGAACTTCATGTATATGGAGAGACAGTGTGTGATCAGCTATTTGCCTCTCTGACTTCAGGTCAGCCCAGTGCTGCTATGGGTTAAGAAGTTCCCAATAATGGGCCACGCATTTTTTACAGGTAGGTGTTTCTAAATCCAGCAGTATTGTTTTAAATATCCCACAGCTGGCCAGGTCCATAATTCCAGTTCTTTTTTTTCCATCTACACAAAACAACAAATTGGGTAATTGATGAACTGAGACGGAAAACAAGCTTGTATTAAATGCAAGGGGTTGTGTTGGTTAGGGCTAGTGAGACATGAAATATGATCCAGGAAGCTGGGTTTGAGAATAGAGATCCATAAATTTGAAGGATTATTAGATGCCAGAATACACAGCACATTGGTTTATAAACCAATGAGTGATGAATAAAACAACTCGGCCTTTATTCGGCTCAGGAAACAGATCATTCATAGGGAAACACATAGAACTCCAAGCTCAATCCAAGCCTTCCCAACAAGTTATTATACCAGCTCCAAAGATAATGAGGTTATAGTTAGTCTCTTCTCTCAATAATGAATCCCTGTTAAGAATATTTTAAGCACCACAGCCTGGTGTCAAAGGTTGCAATGACCATTGTGTTATTGAGTTAATTCAAAAGCCACAAGGGTCTATTTGTGTTTTAACTGCTGCTAAATAGGTTTTCTTGGTTGGGAGCAGGTGATATCGCTATCAAGAGCTTCAGCTATTGTTGCATTTATAATACGGAGGTTAGAAAAAACTGCGACTACTTCAGGGCAGTCCGATGCCACTGAGTCGCTATCAGAAGTAAAGAGACAGCTAACTTCAGACAGAAAAGAAGTGATAGAACTAGAAGCAAACATTTCTGTTGGTTTCCACCTCTGGGGACAGCTCTTAGTGAGTAAAACAATGAAGTTTGATGCTGAACTCAAACATTTATTCTAGACTGTTATATAAACATTATTAATGCTCATGATAACTACTAATGATAAAACATTGGCTATGCACCTTTTGTTGAGCCTCTGTATTGGCACCCCCACTGCATCGCCAGTGTTTTTTCACACAGTTGGTCTAAATTAGCCTATAACATGACATCTAGTGATGCCATCCACACAACTTTTGGAACCCTGTAATTGAAAGGTTGCAGGGTGCTTTCCTTTCTAAGTCTGTCCCTATATGCCCCATGGTCATCACCCAATACATATCAGACACGTGATTCATTCTACGATGTGCAACTGCAGTTCTTCCAGGCACCATCCAGTCCCCATTATCAGATCTCAAGTGTATAGGGAGCATCACATTGTGATTCTTCACACCATCTTCATAACTCACCTGAGGTTATTCTTCACTGTGTGTGCATATGTATTTCGCTTTAACACAATGTGGTCTAGATTCAGCTGTTTATCACCTTGTAACCAGAAGCAACCAGACAATGAAATTGACTTGACTTCTTCAGGGAATTTATATTGTGGTATGTTGTTTAAATGAGAGCCATTTAAGAGATAACAATAGTCCATCACCCGAGGTAAGACAGTCGAAGAAGAAGATCTAAATGTTTGAGCCTTCTGCTTCCAACAAAAATCTCCTTTTCCTTGCACCTCCACAGGGAGAAGGTCAAATAGCCATATGCAGAACAACTACCCTGAAGCTGCTGGAGATGTTGAGATCCAAAGTCTTGCTTGAGGATGATTCAGTAGCGTGACTATTGTTACCCCAAGAGCTTTCAAATTAGGTCCTGCTTTGGAAATCTTGTATATGTGTATGCGCACGCTTCTGTTTGTGTGCAAAATGATTAGAGCACTAGCCTGATGGTGCTGTTATAAACCATGGCAAAATGAGGTGAAGTGCCCACTTACAGATGTAGAGGTTGATGACAAATGGCCTGACCTTGGCAGACTACATGGTAATGGTGAGTCATATTACCAGTAGTGAAGCAGTTACAGTGCCAATGTACATGAATCCAAGAAAAAGCCCAGGATCATGCACAGCCAGATATCATGTACAATACATTAAAAAGGGAGAGAGTATTGTTATTAGGTCACAGCAGGTTAAGTGCGTGTTCAATATATTATGTCAGCTTATGAATAACCTTCATTTGAATATTCCCATTG
Source organism: Lates japonicus (assembly GCA_033238685.1). Taxonomy (NCBI): domain Eukaryota; kingdom Metazoa; phylum Chordata; class Actinopteri; family Centropomidae; genus Lates; species Lates japonicus. The sequence continues at coordinate 2,308 of BRZM01000962.1, read as the reverse complement.
TATTACCAAGGAAACAGATCTCCTACCAGACAAAACATCAGTAAATTACAACAAGTGATTTTGGTATTCTACATAAAATGAATATATCTCCATACAGTACTACAGATTCAGCTCTTGGTAAGGATTTGGCCCATTACTACTGTGTATAGGTTTATAAGAGTTATGAAACACTCAAATTATAATTTTTTTTCCCCAGAAAGACTGATACATATTTTCTTATTCAGAATATTGCCTCTTTATATTGACTTTCATAATCTCACAGGATGAGCAACTAAACCAGAACCACTTTCTTTCTTTTGGGTATGTTATGATAGTATAGCTAGCTAATGTAGCCTCGCTGAGTTGCTAGCTCTATAAGAGACATGGTGTGGGTCAGAGACCTGGGTGAGTTTTGTGTCTTACAACTCCACACTAGTCCACACTCTTTCTTTCATTTTCAAACTTGTAGTCTTCAGACCCAACCAACGCTTGATTCAAATGACACACTGTAGCAGTTTATTGACTTGTTGCGTGCTGTGCAGCTGAAATGCTTTCTGTGTGGCCAGCCATTAGCCAACTGTCCACCAGCTCACAGGATGTTGCAGAGCTTTTGGTTGTGTTGAGCAAAGAAAATAATAATAATGTTAATCTTGCATTTAACTTTTGCCTCTCATAAAGCACTATGTTAAATTTAATGTATGAATTTTGCCTGCATTTCATGAGAGTTAGATGAGAAGATTGACACTCTCATGTCTAAAAAGTCATATTAATCTTCTCATCTAACGCTTCACATTTCAGTGACTCAGTACATTTCCCAAAATGTTCAACTATACTCTAATAAAAACTGTCACCATTGCATATTTGCACCAAACTTTGGAAGCATTCCTGTCCATAAACTCACTCGTTAAAGATAAAAACAGACCATAAAATCACCCCAGCATAGCACATGGCCTCCTTACCACATAATATCCATTGAGTGCGTGAGTGACAGTCGACAATAAGCATTATTACAAGAGAAAATGAGCATCCCTGCAGCTAAATGAAAAAGAAAAATGATATGCCCATAAATGTGTCAGTTTTGTGTAGATGTTTTGGTCAATATGATGATGATGGCCATATATAGGCTGAAAGTTTTGCAAAGAAAAGAGACAGCTACTGTAGGCGACAGCATGAAAGCCACATATACAGGCAAGACTGATGTATGTGTAGATGCATAAATAAGCAAATAACATGTATGCACACTCACGCATGCTTATGAATGCCCAAACTCTGTCATAATTATTGACAATAATCAAGAACATATATGCACAAACACGAACATATAGTGTATGCATGCAGAGTCCTATCGGTGATCACAGTGTTTAGAAATTGACATTTTATGCTAGTTTAACAGACTATAATCACTTAAACCAGTCCAAAGAAGGCAGGGTTCAGGTTTCTTTCAAATGTGCATCGAAACAAGTCATGAAATGTTCAGTGAAGGGAAGTTCAATACCCATCTGTCTACTATGATTTATATTGTTAATAAAACCACCACAGCCCAATAATCACCAGTGCTTCATGAAATAAGAGCTGAATGGCAAATTAACCTAATTTTTATATGCAGCATGCAGTCAGCTGCTAGCAATAGTTGGCTACAAAGTCTAGTTCCAGCAAATGAGAAAAACATTTATTAAAAAGCCTCACACCTTCACTTTTAGCCTGCCATTGTTTGACAAAGAGCAGACTAAAGTTGATAGTGTTCAATCAGAAATCTGCATTGACCACATTATTGAGGGATATTAGAGCTGGAGCTGACTAGCATAGTGCTGTGTTGTGTGGTATTGTGAACAGTAGTATAGACACTGTGGAATACTACAGCATAGTATTATGGCATGACAGTGCAGAGCAGTGTATAATGGTATTCTATTCTGTAGTCTGGAACACTACAGAATATTATATTCTATTACAGTATAGTGCAGTACAGTTTAGTATAGCATACTACACAACACCACTCTATACTATACTATACCTGTTATTACTATACTATAGTAGACTATATTATACCATACCATACTATACTATACCTTGCTATACTATATTATACCATACTATACTATACTATACTATACTATACTATACCATTCTGCACTATCCTATCCTATACTATATTATACTATACCTGTTGTTACTATACTGCAGCATACTATACCATACCATACCATACTATACTATACCTTGCTATACTATATTATACCATATGATACTATATTATACTATACCATTCTTCACTATCCTATCCCGTCCTATCCTGTTCTATACTATACTATACCTTTTGTTACTATACTAT
>BRZM01000961.1:94381-107474 GCA_033238685.1 Lates japonicus | reverse complement strand
ACAAGACCTTTGCTTCTACATTCACCATTAAAATCCTGCATTTTGTGTATTTTTTCATTCCCTGGAATCCATCTTTACTCCGTCCATCCTTTCATTCACCCATCCACATGTTATTCTCTGAATTAATGCAATGACTTTTCAGCTGTGGTAGCCCAACATCGTCTGATCATATAAAAACACATTTGTTGCTATGTACCCATACACACACACCTGCCCGCACACACACGGTGGCTTAGGTCTGTAGTTTGTGCTTGAGGCTGGTCAGCTGCTCCATGTTGACGCTGCTGCCACCGCACACGATCACCAGCAGGGGGCCCAGGAGAGTCGGCAGGCGACCTAAGAAAAAGAGTTGCAGCAAAGATGAGCCCCTGCTGTCATCTCCATATGTTCCCCCTCATTAGACGGGAGTTACGATGCACAGTGAGTTTCTGAAAACTAGTTCCACAGTTTTACATCTTTAAAGGAGCTATATGTAAGTTTTGCTATCGCTACATAACTAACATTAGCATTAAAGTTGTTTATTTACCAGTCTAGAAAAAACATTGAGAGGTAAGCATCAAACTTCTATTTCAATTTTTTTCTATTGAAGTTAGCATGCTAACCAGCTAGCAGCAGCCAAGCCAGCCCCCTCTTGTCACTTTCCGATAGCAAGTCGCTATCATCCAGTGTGCCCTGAAGAAATAGTGCTGTTCAGAGAGTATTCAAACTGCTTGTAAACACAACAATGGCTGAAGCTTGCCACCGCTCACTACCAGCAAGAAAACACTGGCAGAGAAAATTTACACATAGCCCCTTTAAGAACATCCTAATTACCGCTTTGAAACTTTTTATACCAACATGGCTGCAGTCTGAAAAGGCCTTATCATATATACATCCATCATGATAAGAACCAGGGGAGAGCAAGGACATCTGCCAAAGTAAACTGTGTTACGCATCTTGATTCCTGTCTCGACCACAGTGTTACAGCAAAATTAATTACTTATTTGTAGAATAAGAGGAAACTTCTTGTATTACCTTCGACAGAATTGGTAATTAGATTCATTTTCACTTAGTAAGACAATGACTTCAGAGTAGTTACCTTCATCCTGTAATCTGCATATAAGTCCACTGTAGACAGCTGCCAGTGCTGCTCCACATGCCATCTCCACCAACACACGCTCCTCATCTATCAACAACACACACGCACTAAGCTTAAGTAAAACAAAGGCAAAGACAACTTCATTATAAAGGCTTTTTGGTAGATAAAGAGAGCAGAGTGTGTATTTCCCTTTCTTTAGAATGAGACGTCAGTTATGCTGTAAACAGGTCAGTAGGGACATTTGAAAACACACACACTAACCCAGGAATGTTTCGACTGCGTGCAGAGCCTGCTGGTCAGTCACCAGCTCAGAGATGATCGTCAGCTCACTGCACTGACTGTATTCAAACGCCTGCTTACAAACAGTCTTTGCTCCAAGACATTTAGCCTCGCTGTGAGAAGACAGATGGAGCCAGAGGTGAGGATGAAGTTACGACTGGATGTGTTTATTCACTTTACTGCAGAAAAACATTTGAACTCTTTTAACTTCCAACCTGGTGATGTCATCCAAAGTCACTATCCTCCCCGCCTTAACCGCCGCGTTAAAACAGTCCGCCCCCACTGTCTCCATGGCGACAATCGGTACATCTGCCCAGCCTACATCCTTCAGGCCCTGAATGACTCCACACAGGAGCCCTCCTCCGCCCACAGACACCACCACAGCTCCAGGCTTAACACTGGGACCCAGAGAGGCTGCAACCTCTGACATCATACTGGCATGACCCTGCCTGGTGGTACATGTGGACAAAGGTGTACAAATGAAATCTGAATATGAGTCAGTTAGTGATTAGTTTTACACTGCACTGCAGAAACCAACCACTAAAGCTGTAATGAATGTTCCTACCATAGCAGGGGATGATCAAACGGAGGCACATAGGTGAGTCCTTCAGTTTCTGCCAGTCTGAGAGCTTCTGCGTTGGCATCATCCCAAACCTACGAAGAAAAAATTCCCAAAATGACAAACAAGAATCTGAACTGGCATCTGTGCCACATCTGTGCTACTTTACCTTCCCTACAATCTTGACTGCAGCACCCTGGTCCTGGAGACCCTGAATGACCATCTGAGGAGAAGAGGAGGGAAGTATGATGGTGGCCGGTACACCCATTTTTCTGGCTACATAGGCTGCAGCCATACCTGCATTACCACCTAGAAAAGAAGCCATACTGTGTTATTGTATTAGAGTCAGCTGATCATAACACTCCTGTATTGTGGATATCAGCAGGCAATGTAACAACAGGTATGTCACCTGAAGAGCAGACAACTCCTTTGGACTGTCGGGCGAGCTGCAGAGGAGAGCGATGACATGAAATGTCAAATTAGTGTCCCCTCCACTCCACCCCCACCACCCCCCACCCCACCCCCCAACAACTTTTGTATAATTAACTGAAATCTACACCACAGTCTGACAATATCGGCCTTTAGTTAAAAGGACATGTGAAACAGTCATTGTCTTATGTGATCTGCAGGAAAAAGGCTTTTACAAACAACAGCAGAGGCTTCAGGGTTCCTACCTGCTGGCAGAGGTGTCCAATGCCGCGGATCTTGAAGGAAGCAGATGGCTGCGAATTCTCCATCTTTAAATAGACGGTGGTTCCCACCCGTCTGGACATGCTGGCGCTCTCCAGCAGCGGTGTTTTCAGGTGGAAATGCTCCGCCATGGTGCAACTAAGTTCACTGAATGGCAAATAATGTGTTAGACAGCTACCAATGTTGTCAAAGTGTCTTTTAAGGGATGTTGGGTATTTTATCATAGCAGGGCTGTTGGTGGTGGCTCAGAGGACAAAAAGGTTTATCTTAGATTGGTATCAAAGTCCTTATTGTTGCCCCTTGCCCTGTTGTGTGAGATGCACAGTAAATGCTGCTTTCAAGTGCTGTTGGGAACAAAGTACACAAGACTGATGCACACATGAACATGGACACAAAATAGTCATATTTCTAGTATATTGCTTGGAGCCCATGCTCATGTGACATTTTGTAGATCTTGATGTATCCGGCAGTGACAACAGATTAAAGTAGATAACTTTAATAATAAGTAACTGGAGCAGGGAATTCTTGTTCACTGTCTTTCAGTAAAATCAGGTTTTTTAAATTAGATGCAACGACAAAAACCTCTCTGAAATTTTTCTGTTTAAAATCAATAAGTGTGAAGTCATACTCATGCTGCAGCTTTAACTGAGAATAAAAACCACACAAGCTACTGTTACATTACTGAAGAGTAAGAAAATGTTTTAACTGACCCTTCAAGTTTTAAACGGTAACGTATTTTTAACCGATACTATTTGGAGATTTTTTTTCTTCTCAATCTTCATTAGCGTGCGCTGTTTTGTACAACCTTTGACATGGAATAAAAGTGTTCAACAAGCTGGTTTCACAACAACAAGCGGTGTAAACTGATGCAGTAAACACTCAGTATTAGAAAACGTGAGATGACGTATAGTAAATGTGAAGTATTACACTGTAAACGACTGCAATGACGTACATCATCATGTCGTACTGTACGTCACGAGGCTGATAAATACTTACGTTGAGATAAAACGTCTTGCTGAACGAGCCTCTGACGATGAACTGGGAGCATTAACGCAACGCCATTTTTAAAAAATATTCTCAACTGTGCTACTTGATGTAGCATGTGGCAGGACAGCAGAGCCAGGGAGGCAAAACACTACCACTTCCGGTCTCTACTTTCAAAATAAGCGCGCTACGGGATTACCATCAGATACAGGCATAAATGTAGTGACTGAAGGAGTAAATTTTACTGTAAAGCGGTGATGGAAAGTCACTAAGTACATTTACGCAACTACTGTACTTATGTTCAGATTAGTAAACTAATGAATATATTATTAAAGGTCAAGATAAGATTTTATTGATCAAGGGGAGAAATTCAAGAGATACCCAGCAGTGTATGAAGTAATCAAAATGAACCCCACCTTTACCAGCTACAACATTACTGCATGGATAATTATAATCTAATAATATAATATACTTTCGGCAACATTCGGGTTTGTACTTTTACTTAAGTCAAATTTTGAATTCAGAACGTTAACTTAAGCATTTCTTCACTGTAACATTGGTTTATTGTTAAAACTTTACTTTCAGTGTTAAGCAATGTACTACTACTACTACTACTACTACTACTACTACTACTACTACTATTACTACTACTACTAATAGCAGTGATAATAATAATAAGACATATTTTAAATCACCTTATATTTCCAGAAATGTGCAGCTGGCCACTCTGAAATAAACTATTCCACTACACACACCTATAATACCTACTTGACCCTTATTGTGAAGTTTTTGTTTTCATTCTATCAAATGTGAAGTATTATTTTGGACTGTCTCTTGGAAGTAAAAGAGACGAGAGGACAAAAAGAGCAAACACCTTGACACCTGTGCATTGGTGTTCCACCCACTTGGCTGTCTATTCAGTGCTTTCATTGTGAAAACACTTTCTGCCCTGGTCTTATTTGTTACATGTGGTGATGTGATAGATATTTGTTTTTTAAATTAAGCTGTACCTGTTTCAACATGTTTTACTTCTTGTAAAGTGGAAATACTGAACTCTACACAAAGTGTAACAGAGCAGTGGGTTTGTGAATTTGAATGCAAACACACTCACCTGTGAGGAGCCTGCTGCCAGTGCTGAGACTTCCTGACCCTTCTAAAGTCCACACTTTATTACCAAGGCTTCAGAGTGTGTGTGTGTGTGTGTGTGTGTGTGTGTGTGTGCGCGCGCACGCACGTAGGTAAGTGTGTGTGTTAGTGAGTAAGTGAGTGACTCTTGCGCTTGCTGTCTAATCTTAAGTCCGATCACCACATATATGAACCAGGAGAAAATCAGTCACAGTCATGGCTTTGATTCTCTGTAGGGATTATAATTTCTTTATTATTATTGTACATTAGCTGTATAGTTACAGGTTGCATATACACAAAATAATGGTACACACTCCTCAGAACAATGTGCCAGTCTCACATCAAACATCAAACTCAATTTATTGCTTCATATTTTACACAGCATGTGTTAAAGGAAATGACGCTTTATTCTGTGTCATAACCTTCCTGTACACTGGGTGGCAGCAGTGAGTGGTGCCAGCACTGACAGAAAGAAAAGAGAGCAGTGTGTCCTAGTAATAATAACAGCAATAATAATATTAATAATAATAATAATAATAATAATAGAAAAGCAATGGTTTGTTTTAAATAAAACAAAAAATCATGGTAATGATACATTGAATACAACTAATGAAATGTGTAAATATGAAAAAATAAAATAAAATGAGACATGACACATGAGAAAAAGTCAAGTTGTGTTCACACTTTAGACGTCGTTCACTCTGGGCTAATTTAGCCCCATTTGAATACTACACCGGTTAACCCAGGGATAAAGTGTATGTATATATATTATAAATTCTCAACCCTCTAATCTCTGCTTTGTTTAAATGTGCCAGGATGAGACTGAGTTTGCAATAACAACTTTTGATTTTATTTTTAAGACATTGTTCAGAGTGTTCAATATAAACACTTTTATGTGGTAATTTAACAATGGACTGATGATTACTGAATCTTTAAATGCTGAGCTTTTGGCAGATGGAAAACACTGCTTCCTCTAATTGTTAGTTTTAGAGCTTCGTACCAGTTTTGCACCAGGATGAGGACCAGTGTGAACAAGGTTCTAGTCTGGACCAAATTTTGTGTGGAAATGTGTAAAGAGTAGCAAAGATTTTATCACATATATGAAAATTATTGTCCATTCAATTCCTTACCCTCCTCCCTCACCTTTAAACCATTTTTTTTTACATACTTTGGTTTCACAACTACATTTTTATTTCACAAACATGTTCCATATACATTCTGTTTTCCTTCCTCTGTCCTGTTTTACCAGCAACAACCATTCTGCAGTTGAACAGATGTTGATATGACAGCATGCACCAGCACTGAGTCAAGATAAATGCAAAATACTAAAAGGTTGAGACATCTGTAATGGTCCACAGATGCTTTTTATATCAGTTTGTGAAATCAGAACCAAAATATTCTTGTGATATCAGTTCAAAACTTTTTTTCAAAAATCATGCCATAATATTCTACTGTGAACATCTGGTGCTTGTGTGGGTTGATGTGGGTCTCGGCTACCATGCATCATATGCTCGCTGGATTTAGTCTCATGGCTGCATTTCCAACATTTTTTTTTTTTTCTGACAAACATTGCTAACAACAGTACTGACAAAACCTGACTTGCTTTAACACACATTCTTCTGTTCTCACTTCCCTCTCTCCAACCTCACTTTCAAATTTCACATCTCACACATACTTTCACCTGATCTAAATTCACTGCATTTAAAATCCTCACACAGCACAGTGAGCAAGTGTTCTCTCAATATACTATGTTCACTGCCATTGAGAAAAAACACATCCTTTTGCTATGCAGTTGATGAGCTTGGCTTTATGAAGCTCCAACTGGGTGTTTTTTTTTTACCATACAAAATAAAGTGATGTTCAAAGATCAAGATTATTTGGATAAATGTCAGCTGAGGCCTTAGAATTCCAAGCTCATGGTATCATGTTTCTTCTGAGCTAAGTGAACTGAAGTGGGTCTTGAAGCTGCATCCAAAAGATAAGGAATTTTTGGTGATTTTCTTTTTCTATTCAGCTTCTGTCATGCGGCTGAACTTGAGTGACGTCGTCAAGCTACTGTTGCTCAAAATAAGATTCAGGAAATTTCCACTAACTCTGCAGCAACTCAGTGAAAGTATATAACGATTCTACCATAACATGGCTCTGTGGTTCCAGCCTTACATCCAAACAAACCAAGAAAAAAAGTTCATCAAAACTTTGAGCTCCATCTTTGTCTCTTTTCTTTCTTTCTTCCCTCTCTCAGCCTCCATCTTTCTCCTTCTTTACTACCCATCCGCCTTTCAGCAAGCATTCTGCTCCTCTTCCTTCCTTCATGTGACATGGCGCCTCTCCAAGCAGCGCATGGCTCCTTATCCGCCTGGTGCCAGGAGCTGTCTGGGCTTGAATCCTTGACATTGAGAGAGAGAGAGAGAGAGAGAGTATACTACATCATGTTAACATTGTTCATGCCTGAACACTGCGATCGGGCAGACCAGAAGAATAAATCTGCCACTTAACATGCTGTTTTCCTCTCAGTGAACGGCCATTAATTCAGTGAATGGATGGGGATTGAGATTGATGATAATTTCCTTTATGTAAATTGAAACTTTATGTACTTCCTACTGTTAATGTACAACCAACACTCAGTTGTTTACACTGAGGCATCATGGTGGCTGAGTGCATGGCAGTGGACGGGTTGGAGTTGTAAAGGCCACCAGATGTGATGTTTTATTACACCTCTTTTGTTGAGTTTTACTGGTACAAGAATTGAGTCCAGAGTATTATGGAGTGTGTACATACCAGCTCCTGATATTAAACGTACAAGCAGAAAACTTTATTCATAATAAATAAATATATCAGTATTAGATTTAACAGATTTATCCAGCAAACATTCCTTCCAGTGTTTGGAATCACAATATATTGTTAGCTGCTAGTTTTATAGCTATGACTGAATAATAAGTGGAAATCCCAATCAAGATCATTTCTATGAAATCTAATCATTCTTCCTGGCCCCAAGTTTGACCTGTCACCACCCAGAATCCAGTATTTTTCAGATAGTGTTTCAGAAGCTGGTCAGAGAGTTGTGTTATGTTTTCTTGGATAGTAATTTTTACCTGGGACATGTAGCTTTAATTTTGTCTTTTAGTACAGTATCATGGTATGTAGCCATGATATATTTGAGTTAGCGAATTTCTTTTAAACAAATTAGCCAAGAAACTCAAAAAGTTAGCCACAGACTGCTTTTTATATGGAGTTGGATGTTGCTTGATTAGCTAGTTAGCTACAGCCAATCAAGGTCAAGCATTTTGTACTGTAAAGCAACTTTTATCACTGTAACAGCACATGTGCCACTGAAGAACGGAAAGCTTCACAGCTTGATAGTAACAGTGGCTGTCGAGGGTAGAAGTTAGCAGAACTGTGTGTATTAGGTAGAGTAATTGGCCACAAGTGAGAATATGCAAGCATTCAGTCTCTAATGTCCAAGTTCTGTTGTGGTGCTACTCACTGAAATGACCAAGTCAGTGAAGAGTTGTTCTGCACTTTATTTTAATTGTCGGCTTATTAGTTTAAATGCACAAATAGTTACAAGTGCCTTTATGTTTTCCTTTAGTACACATTTACAGTGAGGTGTGTGTGTTGATATTTTCATCTCCTCTCACCCCAGCAGGTTCCTGGGTACATCCCTCCCTGTCATGAGCTCTGCCCACCACCAGTCTGTCTCAGTCTCACACGCCGACGCAGCAGCCAGTGATGCGCGTCACCAGCGACAGCCCATCGCCTGCTGGGCCGTAGTCCCAGAGAGCGAGATCAAGCCTTGTTCATCACACCTGTCCTTCTGTACACCTGAGCCAGACATACAAGGTAGTAGACATAGAGTTCAGTGCTCAAAACAACTTTAAGCAGGCCACTTTCAGTGGAGCTTAATTATCCTAAGATGGTTTAAATGTTGCTCAGGGTAAGCTCACAAGTTGCTGAAGGAAAACTACATATTTTGTCATTTTACCCACAGAACTCCTTGAGGGCTCGAAAATCTGTTTAGTTAAGATTTGTTGATTCATGACCATTTACCCCACCATAGAGGAACTGAGTCACTGTGTGTGTAGCCTCTGCTTTTCGCCGCTTAACGTTGCCTGACCACACAGCAAATAAAATGGTCGCCCCTGGACCCAGCATCTGCAGAGGTGGACGCTGTTACGAAGCCGCACAGTGCAGAGGGAGTCCTGAAGGACAACATGAACATATGACTTTAGGAGACCATCTGCTTGCCAAGAATTATCTACCCCTCGATAAAGAGAGGATGTAAAGCATGTTCCTGTAATGCACTTGTGTCTTTGGAGTCATCATGAGACAGTCTGACAATAACTTAACATGAATTCAGTCAAGGCATCAGCACTAAACTCACACTTTGGCATGCAGAGCCCTATTGACTTGGTAATCTCTTCCTGAATGAATTTAGAAATGCAATTATCTCTATTGTTGCCTCTGAGCTGAGCTCCAGCATCTGCCACAGAGTGTGTTCATTACCCAAACTCCTCCGCCCTTCAGCAGCCACTGCTCTGTTATTAGTCTGAGCTTATTACATGACTGAACAACTGAATCAAGGCACTGACCATCTGTCACTGCTCAGTCATGCTACATTCACACTCAAGTCCAGCAGAAACTTGACAATATGGTGATGTCCAGCGAGATACAAGTAGTGAAGAGGAGTTATGCCTCACTATTAGTAAGTATACTGGGATTTTCTTACCTTAAAGACACACAATGAGGAAATATATGATAAAAAATATTAGAATTCAATTGAATTTCTGAATGTTGGCATAAATAATCATTAGCTGGCTATCAAAATAGAAGAACTACCAAAGCACTGGGCATCAGCATTGAGAAACCCTTGTTGAGAGCATTAGGAGTGCTAGGTGTCTTATCTCTTCAAAATTCACAAGAGTGCAACATTTGAACAGCTTGAAACTGTTATGTTGTTGAGTCTTAGTGCTCAGGGTGTGATACCTCAAAAACTGAGCTTGTTCTGCGGAAGCATCTGAATGTTTCCTGAGAGTATCAGCAAGAGTTTGTACTTTGTCCAGCCCGAGTGAAAGATGTCAGAGTAGATGGGGATTTGCATCTAAAGATGTAAGGCTTTGTTCTCAGGCTGCTGTAACACTCTTGATACAGTGCTGATTGTGTCCTCAACATTAAGTCTGCACACCTGACACAACTGAGACCTCACCTTCCTGATACAGTCTTGTTGAGATCAAAGAGGTTATATTTAATTTGTATTGCCCTAGAGGTATTGAACGCTTCAAACTCCTCTAGTTAACGGCAACTAAGTTGAGGCACCATGGTGGGTGTACAGTATTTGTTGGCATGTAAAAATATTCTTCTATTGCATAAGGAATGTATTTTTTTCATTCAACATAAATACTGGACAAGCAACCAAACAAAAACACAGAATTTTAGAAGTGCAAATTGTAATGTTTGATTCAGGCTTACTTTATACAGCACCAAATTTGTGAGATAAACAGAAGATTTCTTAGTGGAGATTTTTTGTTTGAAAATGCTGCTGATGCTTTCAGGTCAGGGTGCAGAGAAAATCACTGTGACTACACAGCGAGACTATTCGGTCAGGTTTAGCCCTATAATGCCTTAACGACGTATTTGATACATGAGTTTTTCTGTAGCCCTCCACATGAGCAGTGTGATATTTTTTCCCTGAAAAACCTGATGTATACAATCGATACATGCAGTGCAAGGCATAATCCAACACGGGGTAGTAATTTACCCATTAGAGGGCTTTCCAGTGACAAATTGAAACTCATATACAGGGCCAATATTTTAATTTTTTTTGTTTGTTTGTTCAGAGGGATCAATAAAGGCTCCAAGTTCAAAGAGAATTGGAATTTTCTGTCAATTATTTAATGGTTTAGGCTTTACAGGGTTAGACCACATCAAAGTACCGGAAAATGCCACAACCAAAGTAACTGGCTAGGTAACAGTTGAGTGCAATTGTAGCCTCAATTTTCATTTTCTACGCTCATTAAATATTATTAATCATATTACACTTCATTGTTCATACTCTGTAAGAACATAGTGCACTCTGAAGTTTTGGTCCATACAAAGATACAGGACAGAGTTTCTCTTACTTGATGACAACAATTAGTCTCACCACACTGTAAATTATGGTGTTCTCAAGGCACTGCTACTGCTCTGTGCCCTGATTTTCAGCTTCAGCATTTATTTCACTTCTACGCAGATGACGTATCTGTTGTATGTTGACATCAAAACCTGTTCTAATCTCAATGTTTGTCCTGGGGTCATAACCAATGAGCAGTATCAATGCTTAGTGTGGCAGTGGTGCTAATCTTCTTAAACAGCCGTAAGAGGTATATAAGGTCTAGAAACTTTGAATGTAGGCTTGCCATAGACTCTTGGAGATACAAATTACGTTGTCTCGCAAATACAATGTTGTTTCACCATATATAATCTTGCACCAAATCAAATTCTCCTCTAATGATGCATCCAGACAGAGCTAGAGGTTAAACTGACTCGGAGATCGTGACTCTGTCCGCTTCCTGATGACGGGCTTCTTCAGGTTGGGTTCTCTACCTGCAGCACACAGGAGAAAAGGATACAGCAGAACAGGAACTGCAAAGTAAGTGTTTACTGCTTTACACAGAACAATTATTTTGTTTAGGCTTCACTAAAATAAGCATACAGCAACAAAAAAGTTAGTATACAAATACAAAATATGAAGGCGAGATACTTCATAAGAAACAAGGGAGGTATGGTGTCTATTAAATCTACTGAGCATAAGTATTATAGAGGGGAAAGATTTACAATGTCACCCAGTTTACTGTGTTTATTGGAACTGCAAATAATATCTATGTCTACCTTTTAAGTGAAGTGGTGTAGGTGATGGAGGAGCTGGCTCACAGAGCAAGTGGCCAGGACTAGATCTCATGGTTGTTATTGTTCTGGTCCTCTGGCCCATTGATGCGGTGAAGGGCTGGTTGTGTCGACGGGGATTATTACTATTGGCAGCTTCCTGCTGCTGCTGCTGTCTCTTTGATGCTTCATGGCAACAGAAGGTGGGGACAAGCCGGCCGAGTCCAAGTTCAGGGTTTTGAATTTCACCTCCACAGCTGCCATACTGACGGTTTACGCCAGGTTCGGCATTCCCATTGGCTGAATGGATGCTGTCCATGTCTCCCAAAAGGCAGCCGTGGCCACAGGAAAGTGCTGCCTGAAGAGTGAAACAGAGATTTAAGCATCATTTAACTTGGTAGTACCATTAAGATCCATGGGAAATACATTATATAGACCAACTGATGCTACCAGAGGCCTTGTGTCTTACCTGAGCCCCCTTCCATGCCTCCTGCCAGTGTGTTAAACCTACAGAGGTTAGATAAAAAGAAATGAGTATTGTTTCAGTTTCAGTGTCAATTTCATTTTCAGTAAAAGCTGGTTTGTCTCATGGTGGAGGTGGTGCTCCACTGACCTCTGGTACAGTGTTTTGGACGTTTGCCTCGTGGCCCCTCAGGTTCAGTAATTGAGCCTGCTTCTTCAGGGTCGGAGCATTGCTGAGCCGTCAGCGGAGAATCCTGCGGTCAGTACTCACCTGGTAACGAGCTGGGAGTGGCTGTGGAGGGCACAGGCAGGAGAGGTCTGTGATGCTACAACTACATGCTCTTCTTATTTATTCATTACAACTTAGGGAATACCTAGATACTGAATAAGAACTTATGACACTGACATTTCTTGCAATGACACATTTAATTGTGAAATATAGACAACTTTCCGACTGTCAGAATTCACGATATCACTGAAACCAGATTTAATCCTGATTTATGGCAGCACACCGGTTGAGTCTCCCGTGAGGCTAATAACACACACACACACCACGACACCTCTGCTGCTTAAGCCATTGCACATTTTATTTAATTTCTTATTTTATTTTATTTTATTGTTTATTTTTACTTTTATTGTACATATGTATAGGCTCAAGTAGTGTGTTTATAGTTTTATGTTTGTATATTTTAAAGTATTGTGTCTTTTCAAGCCTAAAACTACCTAACGAATTCTTATTATGTTATGTGAATGCATACGACAAATAAAGAAATCTTTGATTTCTGATTCTTGAGTCTGATCTGTCTCTGGTACCTACCAACTGGGGTGTGAGCTTCTCAGGACTGAGGGGAGAGGATGTTATCTACACTTGCTGAGGGATGATTTGCCCATCGCTGCTTTCTCCTCCTCCTTTTCCTCCATCTTCATCTGTTACATCCTCCTCCTGCGCCTACTCCTCCTCCTCCCCTGCGGAGGAAGGGACAGGGACGGTGAGAGGTGGAGGAGCTGGGGGTGATGGGTTACCTATAGACTGTGAAGATAAATGAAAAGCACAGATA
>BRZM01000961.1:0-57616 GCA_033238685.1 Lates japonicus | reverse complement strand
AACGATAGTCTACACATCATCAGGTATTGAAACTATTTTCAGTTAGTTCTAATGATAATTGAAAGTCCCAGGCCCTATGCCAATACTTACTTCCCTGTACATCCCTGGTATATATTTGGATGTATTCAGCACCGTAACTGTTGGATTTAATCACACTTCACTATCATATCTTAATTCTAACTTCTCCAAATCTAAAGGATGCTAACTCGCTGTTGAGTAATGGACACTAAATTGGAAAGTAAAGTCTTCTACTTCATCAGTGGCTTGATTTAGTCTGTGTATGCGGATAACTGATCAAGTCTTTAAAAAGTCCCAGACGTCCCGATGCTAACAACACTTTTTTTAGCCCCAGTCCAGGTATTGAGCCGCCAGGTCACTTAGGGTCACTTATAAAATCATCAGTGCCTAACACTGTCACATTATTGTACTCTTTGTTAACCATATACCCTTGTTATCACAAATTAATGCTTTATTAGTCTTAATGGTGTGTGATTCATTCAGACACCATAAGATGGAAAAGGCCTTATACTTTTCTGAATGACAAAATATATGATTTGGCCACCAGCAAAGACAGAGTCTAGATTTGAGGAATGTATCAAAAATAATCCCTGAAAACATGAATTACCTCTTCATACAAAGTATTGGCTGTATCGTTACTATTATCAGTTAAACGTAAATATATCTGTACAGTTTGAATAGTGGTGTGTGGAGTGAAGCTGTCCAGAAGCAGCAGTGGTAGAGCGCTGGAGGGCAGAGATTGGAGAGGCCACACTGATATACTGCAGCATGACTGCACTGTTATGCACCACACACACACACACACAAGGAAAGGACACAGAAGGTACACTGGCAGAGGAGCTGTCTCACTCTCTCTCACACACAGAGGGTCACATGTCGGGTGCATGTGCTCAAAAACACACACGCACACACACACACACACACACACACACACACAGCTCTATTGCATCTATTGGAATTGACAGAAAATCAGCAGACAGTACAGAGTACAGAGAAGAGAGACACGTTATGTTGTAACATTGCATATAAATCTATTGTCACTGCAATATGCACTGTGCTCTTAATGACTACATTCATTAACACAGCAACTAATAAGAGACTATGCCCTGTCTGTCTTTTACTTCTGTTTTACCCTGTACTCTTCTTCTTGACCTCTTTATCAATCCAGCTCTCTCTCTCACACATACACGGCACAATAAATCTGCAGTCACAGATTAGTTGTCGTGTGGACCTGACTGATATTTATGTCCCACAATTCTTTGCAGCCGTTGCCTGGAGAACCTATACTAAACTATCATAACTCTTTACTTGAAGCACATCATTAACCAGAATTATGTCGCAGCCATACTTGAATTCAGATGGTGAATGAATTCTTGAGAGAGAGAGAGAGAGAGAGAGAGTCTGTGGTGTGTGTCTCTGGACCTGGAATCCTTATAAACAAAATGTTCTTCCAAGTTCTTCAAATGGACAGTACTGTACTTCCACCCACCAGAGACAATGCAACCACATAAGAGAGACTTAGACACACACACACACTCACAAACACTCCTTCACACGGACTGAAAACAGTGGGCAAATTTTTTAAGAAAAAAGAAAATCCTGTTTTCTGTCCATAACTGTGACTGTCCATAACTTCGAGCATTTTCCTCCCTCTACAAAGAGCTAACCTCACTATGTATGCGTGTGAGTGTGTGTCACAGGCAAAGTCACATGAGCATGATATCCTTCTCATCAGCTGTCACCAGCTGCCCACTGAAAGGACAACTGTGTACAGCATGCTCCAAAGCAACACTAATCATTTAGTCTTTGAATTTGTAGAATAGATATATTAATAAAGCACCGCTAACTGAGCAGAACTCAGCACATAATTACGATGTTAAGGTCCAGAGGGTTGCAGAGTTGAGATTAATGTCACTTAGGACAGCCTTTACAAAACTTGTAGCATGAATAATGATAAGATCTAGTAGTTTGACACTTTTGTATGAGCTTGTTCACTCTCTGACTGAGTTAGATGACAAGATCAATACCACTCGTGCTAGCTGGTTAGCTTAGCTTAGCACAAAGACTGGAAATAAAGGGAAACAGCTAGCCTGATTGATGATAAAGGAGCTATTTGAATGTTTTGCTATTGCTACATAGCCAATATTAGCATTATTTACCAGTCTAGACGAAACGTAGCAAGTTCAGCATCAAGCTGTATTCCTTTACTAACTAAATCTAGCTAATTAACAAGCTATATATCATTTATGTTTTTGTACAGATTAAACAAACAAGATATATTATTAGTGAGCTTTAGAGATGCTGGTGGGTGGATCTTTTGCCTTTGGACAGAAGCTAGCTGTTTCCTCCTGTTTCCAGTCTTTGTGCTAAGCTAGGCTAAGAGGCGTATACTTAACGTCCAGAAATGAAAATGGAAATGAGAAAAAGCATTTTCTCCACATCAAAGTGAATAAGTACAATTCCCAAAATGTTAAATGTCACATTTACAGTATGTGACTTTACTGTGACAGTTACAGTCAGTGGCAGTCACTGCAGGGGTGTGTGTGTGTGTGTGTGTGTGTGTTGTATAACCAAATTTAATATTAGAGGCTGGGATGGTGTGACTGTAATTTTTGTGAATGTGAATTATGTAACAAAGATGACTGAGTGCTGTTTCGGCTGCTTTAGCTTTGTTGTGTTTGTCATTTTGAATGATGATGGACTGTGTTGGGATCTGGGGGTTTTAGTGAGCTTATACCTGCTCTGCCAAGCGTTCAAGGAGAGGGGTCCTCCTGGGAGCTGAGCAGTTTTCAGCCTGTGCCATCTGTCAAACTGGCATTATGTCTGGCCAGTGTGTTTTTATTTCTGAATCCAGCCCATTGTACACGGCCTTAACTCTTAAATGAAAGCTGGAATATGATTTCTGAGCAGCTGGTGGAAGCCCACGTAATATAAATTTAATTTCTGTGACATTTCAAACAACGGTTTGCTAGTTAACGATGAATCACGGGAGGGTAGAGCAGCTAGCGTGGGTGTAGAGGAAACGGCTACCATTTAAACACCACACATGAAGACATCCTTTTTTAGTTAGTACATCCACCAAAATTAGGAAAGTATTACACACTGGAGAGAAAATAGCTCTGCCATTCAGTCCTTCCAGTGAGGCAGCTCAAGTAACAACCTGCTAATAAACTGGAGGGATTTACAAGCTTAAATATGGAGTCAGATATGTAGTAGCACTCACTGAAGACAGACTGATGATAAGCCTGAGTCTATATTACATTACATTTACACTTTAGGAATGGGGCTGATGCTTTTGTTGTTGAATGAATGAACTATGGGATGAAATGTAATCACATTCTCAAGATGAGCTTCTTAAATGACCATGATAACAAACAATATGCTAATCCAGTCTTATACTGTGTGTGTATCTCTGATAACAGAACACTAGAAGTTAAGTTCTGACAAAGCACACACAAGTTTTCATTTAACTCGAAGCACATGACTAAAGCTTATGAATGAAAAGAGGGGAAAGTGAAAAGAAACTAATACAAAGGTCTCAGCAACTCCCCTGCTGGCTGCTGAGCTTGAGTTCTCTGTGTGTGTTTATGTGTGTGTCTGAGCACGGTGGACCACAGTGACAGCTGAAGGTGATTTGCGTTCCAGACACCCCATCTACCACTGCCTAAACCCAAACACACACTCACACACACACACAAATCAGGCTGTACCGTCTCTATAGGAACTGCATGTGACCACTGAAACATGAGCTTCGGCTCATTGAAAAAGAAACACTTATGTCGGTGTTCATGGACTTTCTCAAACGTTCTCTACAAATATCTGTTCACAACAACCTCTCAGAAACTGTTGCAGCAATTTCAGTCAGCAACAAATGATACCAATTTACCCAGCCTTGTAGAGTTCAGTTTTGACTTGATAGTGGCAAAACATGAGAAGTCACCAAGGTGATTACAGTCCATCACGAGGGAAACACAGCACTGGCAGTAGCATGGCTAAAAACTAGCATATCTTGATTTAGCATGGACTAATTTCTGTGTCCATGAGGAATGAAGGTGGCAGCAGCATTGCCAGATCTCTACCCGGGAAAATATGTGTTGGCTGCTCAACATTTCAGAAGAAGTTGTCAGATGATATCATACTCTGTTTTGCATTTGCTGTATCAAGTGAGCACAAAGCAGAACGGAAAGTACTTCAGGAGTCCATGCACTTCCCCAGCAGTTTGAGTAAAGCAGCTGTGTTGGTGGCAAACACTTTCACGGGGGGAAGTCAGGACTTACTGTCACAAAACTGTGAATACTGAGTGGGACAATGGCACAAGCTAAAACTCTCTGTACTTTGGTTGAAACTGTGTTAAAAAAAAAGCCTAAACCAGGAAGGACATTCAAGGTGGGGTGAAAGGTCAAGATAGAAGTGTTCTCTGTCTCTGCCTCCCTCTCTCTCTCTCTCTCTCTCTCTCCCAGCAGTAAACACATCTCTATATCTTCTGTGTATTGTCTGGAGCTGACAGCAGCCCAGCTCAGCCACAAAGAGGTGTAGTGTTTTCTATGTGTGTGTGTGAGCGAGAGACTGAGAGAAAAAGAGAGATAGAGATTCAGAGAGGAAGGACAGGATGGAAACAGGAATACTAATGGTTTACTCATTTCAGTGTTGACAGGTTAAGGTCTTCATCCTGGTTGTGAGGTACACTAACAGATTACTACAGTAAAGTAAACATTATTTTCACTTTTTTTCCTCTTAGATCTGCAAACTTTAGACTGTGTCTATGAGCCTAATCACTGAAAAACACTGACCACTTCCTCCTTATCAGAAATAAAATTCGGGCAAATTAAACTTCAGTATTCAAGCTGAATAGTAATGCATGGCTGTAATGCAAATGTTCAGGATGAAATATGAAAACGTTTGAACTGGTCATGGATGACGAGCAGATGCCCAACGAGTGTGTTAGGGTGTGCCTGTGGGTCTCTCTCTCACTCACACACACACACACACACTTTGAAATGAGTGTAAAGACAGACGGAAGAAAAACAGGACTTCCGATTACAGCCTTCAAAATAAAAGCCTAATTGATTAATGTTTTGCAACACAGACACCGGAAATACCTTAATCAAGACTGCACAAGTATAAACAAATATATGTATAATAACTCAAAATGATGTGGATCTAAAAGTTTAGAACATGTAACTTAAAACTGTGGTACAGAATCTCCTGTAGCCACCATAATATCTTAAACTACTGATATGCGTAAAATGTTGGTGTCTTTGTGACTTATTTTGTATTTCTTCCGAAATCGTCAAATCAGCTATAATTTGTACTTTTTAATATCAAAAACTACACACTACATTAGATTTGTTATATTTGTGTTACAGCCAGGCCTCAGTTTATAGGCTGGTAATGGTATAGTAGCACTTTCACCTAAGTCCCCCTCGTTAGCATTTATTAGCAGAACAATATCATGTAACAACTGAATTATAACAGACTACTGTGTATTTGTAAATAGATAAAATTTAAAGTGTTTATTAATGTCAATCATTATCATCTTATACAGCAGCACTATAGGTGTCCACAGGAGGAATGACAGTATAAAATACAATGATAAACACTTCACTACACGTTTGTGTACTGCTTTAAATGGTAAACGGAGGAATTAAAGTGTTTGAGGTGGGTAATAGTCCTAAACGCCAATTCGTAAGTTCTATTTTGAAACGCTGAGCTACCATTTTCCGGCTTAGTTCCCCTTATTTTTGGCAACTTAACGCAACTGAAAGCACCGGTTTTTATAGTCTTTAAATGTTTGTTTCTTTAAATATATGTACTGGTAGTTAAAATCTGCCCAGCCCGTCTGCCTTTCGGCAGACATCATTCTTTTTTCCCGCTCTCTGCTGCTCTGTCCATCACTGTGTTCATGGTGAACACGCAGATTGTGACAAGCTATCAAAAGTTGATTTTCGTTGCTGCTAATAACTGTGTTAAAAACCTCAAAAATAAGAGCAGGTAACCGAGTCTCCTTAATGGACGACATCAGCTCTAGTTTGTGCTTATTACACTCACATGCTCAGTCTAGACTCAGAGGAAACCCCTCACAGCTGTAGCTCTCTTGGAAGTTTTATCTAGCGGCAGCGGTTTATGCTACAAACTCCAGCAGAGAGGAGACATATTGACGTTGTTTGACAGATTTCATCAATGAAAAACTCACCGGCAACATGCCTGCTGCTGTGGCTACTATCCTCCTGTCCCGTTAGAAAAAAGAACTTCTCCTCCTGTCCTCTTCTTTCTCCTCCGCTCCTCTTTTAATGTCTTTTTCCGTCTTTTCCCGCTGGTTTTAGTTCATTTTCCATAAAACCAAACTCTCCCTCTGTGTGTGCAGTCCCGGCCAGATATCCAGATGCTCAGAAAAACCTAAAAACTCCAGCTTCTTCTCCACTTTCCTCTTCTCAATCCCTCCCTCTTCCTTCCTCTCTCTCCCTCTCTCTCTCTCTCTCTCTCTTTTCTGTTTGAAGCCCAGAGAGGAAATGCAACTGGATGTGAGGACCCTGGAAACACCCGTTATAGTTTCATCATCAAAATCTCTGTGATTTTCATCCTTTGATCGGCAGCGGTTTGGTCTGCAGGGTGAACTGGGTCACCGTCCCGATCATCCCTCCCATCTGCCCCCCTCCTCCGATCTCCTCCTCCTCTTCCTCCTCCTCCTCAGAAAAAATGGCCTACAGGTTCACTTTCATACTGTATATAATTCTGTAGGAAAAATGGGTGGTGGAACAATCACTAATACAAAAATCAATGTTATTTTCCCCTGCATACTAACTCTAATCTGGGTAAGAGCGCCCTCTGTCGGTTGTACGAACAGCAACAAAGTTTTACTACTGAAGTGTGTGACTCCACCAGACTTGTGGTATTTTTTGATCATTTTTGTTTCACTGTTCTCCGTTGTTCAAAATAGTGATTTTAGTGTAATGTTTATTATATAACATGGTATTTTCTCAATACAGTCCCATGGAGATATATCATACCCACCATTTGTTTTGAATATTCATACTGTACGCGCAGCACTGTAGCTGAAAGGTTTGTAATGATATTTACATAATGTTGGAAAATGTATTATGAAATTACTGTCATGCTTTACATAACAGAATAGCTGTCTAACAAGATGTCAGCTGCATGTGTGCTCATTCAATTTCTTTGGGTTACATCCTCCATCTGTACAAGTGTAAAGAAGGAAATAGCACTGATTTTGACTCCATAGGACACTGAACACACACACACACACACACACAGGGTCAACAAGCTTAGAGATGTTCAGCTGTCATAAATTCAGCAGATTATCACAGAGCTATCCTCAGCTGCCAAGGACGCTGTAGGCCTGTGTGTGTGTGTATCTGTGTGTGTGTGTGTATCCTCAATGTTGTGATCGCTCATTTTAAAGTCACATTAAACAAACCATAAAAATAGGAAACATTACAGTACAGGAGTAACTTTGCGGTCATTTGCTTAATATTTGTGTGATTCTCTGTCCTGGAGGACTCTATGAGGTAAGACGTATTACTGTTATGTGCTGAGCCCTGTAAAATTAAACAGACTGAGTCACCAGAAAAAAAAAATAATGATAAAGTTGTTTTTACATTTAAATTGTTGGGCAAATGACTTGAAAAATAAGTGCTCAGTCTGACAGGAGGGTAATGCCCTCTGCTGTCCACAGGGGCAAACAACACACTGGATGAAAGTAGATACTCTTTATATTCACGATTTAATTCTATAAATATGCAGATGTAGTGTAAAGTTGTTGTTTGTTTTTACCTTAATTTGAAGTCTGGCATTACAGTTAGTGATGTGATAACACAAACTAATGTGACTACAGATATTTTGTATTTTTGCATTATATTGGTGATTGCCTACGACAAGAAGTGACTAGAAGTTTCCATTCCCAATTTTTATTTACAACTTCATCACTATGTATATACACCTGTCCTGTTCTGTATCCAGAGTAAACAGGTTTATGAGTTGTTTGGTTAGACTGAAGGGATTATATAAAACTACAAACACTCCGAGAACCCCCTCATTTGTTAGAAAAACTGGTACCTCTATTTGAAACCCTTTTTTGTTGTTAATATCAGTGTATTCAAATAGTTTCATCATTCTGTACTGCACTAACTGCATAGTATAAGATTATGTGGAACAAATAAAAACCAAACATGGACAAATTAATAAAATATCACATTGTCTTACAACTATGAAGTGTAGCTAATAATTATATTTCTTCTTAAGTGATTTAATGTTGTCTTGAAAACATGCATCAAGATGTAATGTAATTGTTAATTGCCAATACTTTGTGAGTGCATGTAAGCATGAAATGGTGATGAAAAACGTGTTAAATGAAATTCCTCAGTGTTCCAACTAACAGTTCATTATTGATTAATCTATCAACTTTTTTTTTTTTTATTAGAGGTGCTACATGTAAGTTTTTTTTTTGCTATCACTTCACAGCAGACATTAGCATTAACAGCTGTTTACTTACCAAGACCTTCGGCCATTGTTAGGTTTACAAGACGAGGTTAGAATATGTCTTCTGGGCAGTGCTTCTTTCTTCATCCTCTCATGTAGGGCTGAGGGCAGACTGGACGCTACAGTGACTCACTATCACAAAGTGGTACTGCAAGATAGGATGGGGCTAGCTGGTTAGCATGCTAACCTCAGTGGAAGAAAAGAAGTGATACAAATAGAAACAAAACAAGTGCTAACACTGGTGTTGCTTTCCATTACTGGAGACAGCTCTCGGCAACTAGAGGAATGAAGTTTGATACTGGACTTGCAACATTTCCTCTAGACTGGTGAAGAGAGACAGGACATGGGGAGAGAGTGTAGAGGAGTGACATGCAGTAAAGGTCCAGCCAGATCGGGAATCGAACTGGAGACTTACTGCTCGGCACACTAAGCCCACGTGACACACACCCTAACCATCTGGCCATCGTTCTTATTCTAACCAACCAACAGAACCCTAAATTACTCTGTTTACAATGATAGAACCCAAAGAAGGGCAGTAAATCCTCTCGTAAAAGAAGCTGCAACCAGAAAATAATTTCGGGAAACTGGCTATCCGATTAATCAACAAATAGTTGTAGCTCGACAACTCTTCCTGAGATGCATTACAAATTGGGTCTAAAACCTAGTTCAGGGACATTTATTGTATTTGGTCACGGTGGCTCTTTTGTTCAAGGTTAGTTCCTGCGTGTGTGTTTTGTCAGGTCAGTCAATAAAACCAATCAACCTTCAATCATCCTTTGGTGATGCTGTGATTCCACCCTGACAGCCACATTCACACAGCATTACCACAGCCAGAGGCAATCTCTCACTGTCCCTCACACACTTCACNCATACACATACTCACCAATCTCAGGTCTATAACATCCTGTAACATGAACCGTATCCGAGATGACGTCTTCCTCTCCTTGACGATTTTTTCCATCTGATTGAAATACTGATCCATTCGAGGCTGGAGAGAGAGAGGGAGAGAGAGAGAGAGAGAAAGAAAGGGAGAGCTGGTTAATTTGAGACATGAAGGTTATATTCTCTATGTCTCTATTCAACCTAGCAGACAGCAGGTTTCAGGGATTTTTTCCACATTATTTCACTAAGTCAGACCAATTGTT
The DNA here is from genome assembly GCA_033238685.1 of Lates japonicus. Classification (NCBI taxonomy): domain Eukaryota; kingdom Metazoa; phylum Chordata; class Actinopteri; family Centropomidae; genus Lates; species Lates japonicus. Next base: position 47,957 of record BRZM01000961.1, on the reverse strand, counting down.
CAGTTTATTACTTAGAGCAGGAGCCGTACTGACCGCCCAAGATTAAATTGGAACATTTTGGGAGACAGCGGCGCAAAAATTGTAATAGCCCAAAACGAACGGATCCAATTCACTGGTAATGGCCCGACATTAAAACGTCCATGTTCAGGAAATTACCACATTAAACAGGATGAAACTCATCTGAAGGACAAGATGGATGATTTATGACCAAGTCCTGTAGGATTTAATGTAAAGAAAATGCACTTAAATGCTAGTAAAGAGTGTAAACATCTTCCAGTGGCAAACAAAAAAAAGACAATAAAGCAGAGTTAAGTTGTTGTGCTGAGTTCATTTCAGTTTCCGTGGTCAGGGGGCTTTCCTTTTGCAGAGTGACTGGTAGATGATGAGGATCAAACCGCACATCACAGTACAGCACAGAGGGAGAGCAGAAAGACCCTCAGGTCAGTTATGTCTCTCCAAGCATCTGAGGGCTCTGGCTGGGAGTTGCTGATGTCTACAGGAGAACCATTCAGACAGAACAAAGCAGAGCAGGGACACTGTGGGGATATTCTTATTTCCTCATAACCTACATAAACAATTTCTCCTCTGCCTCTGGAACTGAATGTAGCCCAGCTGGTGTGGGATCGAATCCCACCAGAACCTTCTCTTTTATGTCTCGGAAAGCTGTGTTGCTGTGGATCAGTCACCTCCAGAATCAGTTAAATTACCATGAAAAAACCAGTGCAGAGGAGTTTTATCTTGGTGGAATGTTAGCAGAGACGTACTGACATGTACTGCCCTTTGGCTGTACTGATGTCAAAGTGCTGCTGACAAAATGTTCACCTCATAACTTTATCCCTGCAAAGATGAATATCTTCTCTCCAAGTCAACATCTTAAAGTTAAAAAAAGGTCTCACTGTGGTGCCAGTGAGCCTGTAAATATATTATGAACAGAAAGACTTTGTGTAGCACATCGCACCAACAGACCTGAGATTGTGCCAAAGTGTATGACGCAACAAAATTTAACATTGCAGCAAGTGACGCAGCTGAATAGGGAAAAAATCTGCTAAACAATCAACTGTATTTTATTCTAGTGAATATATTTAAAGCTTTCCATGTGTGGCCAGTGACAACATGCTGTTTTAATGTACTCTACATTCACTGACAAACAAGAGATTCTTCACTGGTTTTGGAGGCTGCTTTCTCTTGTGAACTGAAATCCCAGTGATCTGACGAATGAAGCTAGTTTCTCACAAATTAAAATGGGAAACACGTTTATTCACTTTTTCTCAGAGAGTTAGATGACAAGATTGATACCACTCTCGTCTGTACGGTAAATATGAAGCTACAGCCTGCAGCTGGTTAACTTAGCTTAGCTTAGCAAAGACTTAAAACTATTGCTTAAAGCACAAACCTAGAGTGTTGAGTGTGAGTATTAACTTCTTCAGCTCACCTTGGCCTTCTCAAAGTCAAGGTCCTTGCCGATGGTGGTGAGCAGTCTGCACAGACACTCTAAAGACTCCTCGTCGTGGTTCTTCAGCAGCTTCACCACGCAGTCATGCATGATGGCCTCCGTCAACATCTTGAGCTTGAAGAGTTCGCCAATGAACTTGATGTTGCCGATGGAACGCCGCCGGGCCTTGTCCTTGGCTTCCTCCAGCTCTTCCTGAAGACGCTCGCGCTCCGTCGCCTGAGGGGATCCAAGGAAACATCATCAAATACTTGGAAGTTATTCACAAAGCCTCTTTGCCAAAGTTGAGACAGATTTAGGAGTTTCATCCACATCCGTCATAAAAATGTTTTGGTAAAGCATTAATTCAGGCATCCCACGTACCGATGCAGCAGAGTCCAGCTCCTTCTGCTTCCTCTCAAACACCACGTCGTCCACCTTGTCTTTCTCAAACTCCTTCTGACAGCGGTTTAGCAGCAGCTTGCGAAAGTTCACTGTGGTGTTGGGTTTGTCTGTCATGGGCACTTTGAGCTGTACGTGGACAGTAGAAGATATAGTGGAGAAACGTAAGTATAAAAATGAGTTAAGTGTTGAACTACATCTTTAAAGATGTTTGACACTACATAGGGAATCAGGTGTCAGGAGTTTTCTGCAGGTTATCTTGGACTTTTTAGAAATTTAGTCATTTACATTCCCATTCATTATTTTAATCTTAATGCCTAATATGTGTAAAGTCAGAGTTATCAACTTATTGCAGACAGAAAAATAAAATGCTCCTCGCAAAATTCTTGTTAACAGAGCATCTCTAAGTGAGGATACACATTTTTTAATAAACCATGATCTGTTTGATGCTTTAGTACCAAGAAGTTTCTTAACAAACAGTGTAACAGAGGTCTCCTGAAGTTAGTAAACATCAAACAGTTTCTTCTTGCAAGTTATCAAAAATTGAGAACAATGACATCACACTGTATTGAGTTAGCTTGCAGGCAGAGCTGAATCTAAACCAATTGATTTGTTTGCTCTGTTAATATTTAGCAAGTTGTTGACTGTATATGGAGATGTAAAGCCAATGATTTAAACCACTGACCTTACAAACACAACCCTCTCTTATCTCAAAGCCTACACACTTCACCCATTCTAATCAACATGGTGTCCTTCTTACCGTGGCGAGGCAGCGGCACATGTTTCCATAGGCCACAGAGAAGCTGGGCTCATCGATGGCCTTCTCGAAGACCAGGTCGATGACACCTTTGAGCCTCTCCTCGGTGTCGATGGTCAGGTCTGTCACCTGCTTCATCAGCTGGTTGAACTTCTGAGGTGTCAGCTTGTTCAGGATGCTGCGGACTTTCCTGAAGAGGTCCTGAGGGGAATCGGTCATGAAAGGCAGTCAATCACTGAGGTCATCGATCACAACAATCAATCACTCACTCAACTCGAAGCACGACATGAAAAACTGTCGTACGGCTATGATTGTTAGTGCTTTTTGGCAAAAACATTATTTCCCATGAAAAGTTGGAAGAGGAAATTATGTGAAGTCATTTCATCCTGTGGGAGGTTAAGTCTTTCACTGAGTAATAACTACACACTCATTCTGCTTTTCCAATATTTACAGAATTAAACAGAATTAAAGTGTTAGAATTTCCAGTAATTCAAAAATCTTCAATCAAGTGGATTTTATGGATCACCAATTTTCAAAATTAGTCTTGTGGATGCAGCTAATTTTCCTATTCACCCACTCCCTTGTGTGTTTCTTGTTGTGTCTTTGCATAGGTCTGTGTGTATATTCGGCTCTACCTGTGTTCTCTGTGTCTCAGGATCCTCTGCGAGGCCCTCCCTCTTCATGCCCGGTTTCCAGGCATTCTCTGATTTTTTCAGCTGAATGTCATCGTTCACCGACACGTTCATGATGATTTTCCTGGGTGGAGGCCGCCGTGCCCCAATATTCATAAGCTGTACATGCAATGAAAGGAAAAAAAGACACATATATAGATACTCCTCATTATTACCATTTGTATTGGTTAAATGAAGGCCAACATTAATATAATTTAGATGACAATTTCTTGCAATTTTAAGTGTCATGTGCAGCAGAGGACTTTACTCATTACCTTGTGAAACATCTAACCTGCCATACCAGAGCAAAGCATCATTGACCCAATATATTGTCTAGCAGAAGTGGTTGACTCTAATATGCTGCTTCTCTTCAGTGGGTTAAAGGAACGGAAATTCTCTTATATGCTAAGTTAGATAGGAAGATCGATACCCTTCTCTTATCTGAAGTGCGGTAAATGTGAAGCTACAATTAGGGGCCGTTTAGCTTAGCTTAGCACAAAGACTGAAAACAATAGGTAAGCAGTCAGCCTGGCTCTATTGGAAGTTTTAAAAAGGTCTGCCTTCCATTCTTTATGCTCAGCTAAGCTAATCCTCTCCTCACTATAGACTTATACTCAACAGATATGAGCAGTATCAATTTTCTCACCTATTTCTTGGACTAACTCTGTTAAAGTATCTCTGAAATGCTCACAACAAACATTGAGGTTTTTATGTGGTGAATTAAATATCATTAGCTGGAACTAAGCTCCTCAAATGGTATCAGGTCTTTGACTACAGCATAATTTATGAATCATTAAGGAAAAGTCTGAAAGCTGAGTTTGTACCAATTAGATTTTTTCCCGACTTAAAAAGTGGCATGTTATCTATTTTGAGTGAGAGAAACAGGAGGTAGAAAGTGGGGGTGTGTGTGTTTGTGTGCGATTTTATGAATGACTTGTCAGGAAGGGATATGTGTGTGTGCATGTGTGACTCTCCGCAGCGCCTCGTCCTCCGGTCATCTGCCTGCCAAAATCTGCGAAGGCAGGTGTGAAATCGGGTCCTCTGGAAATCACCCTGGAATCCACCACTCCGGGATGGCAACTTGTTTTGGTTCATCTGTATGACACAGAACATACAGAGCACATCATCGCACACACAGACACGGACACAGTCAGAATGAACTGAACAGCAGGGGGAGCAGTTATCCCCTAATAATACTGGCAACAGGGTAAAAGGAGTCAGCCTAGTGTGTGTGTGTGTGTTCATTTCTAACCCAGTGGTCACTTAAAGGTGACCTCTTGTAAATGACAGTCATACCACATTACCAGCTTTTGGTTTATGTGTTTTCACTGTACTGGTGATAAATTGTTCTTGTTGGGTTCAGCAGGCCGTTCAGGGAGAGAAGTCAGAACCAGATGTGGAGAGGAAGGAAGGAAGAAAGGAACGCAGGAGAGAGCGGGATAGTTGTGGGGGAGGAGAGAAGAACAAATCCAGCTCTTTGTCTTTCAGCTGTCCTTGACATCCTCTCCACTCATTTCCAGTGAGATTTCAACATCTCCCACAGAGAATATGAGACTACGAGGACTCTGCAATCAGCTTCCTTGGTCTGGTTGTTCTTTTTGGTTTTTGGAGAGGTGGAGGGGCATGTGCTCTTAACACTGCCAAGTGTGACATAATAGCAATGTGATTTTAATCAAAACAGCATTTCAGCGGGCCATATGCTCCACCCATACATATGTGGGGATCAGTGGAATGAACCAACCTCTCTGTGGTGTATCCTTGATCCAGCACAGAATCTAACAAAGTAGAGCAATGTCTAACACACAGCATGTTGATACTGAGCCAATAATGAAGAACAATGTTTCATTAAGTTATTCATAACTAAAGGTGCAACTAAGCATTATTTTCATTACTGATCAATCTTATTTATCATTTAATAAGCCTACTCAGCTATCAGCTAACATCACTCAGCTTTTCAACCTGAAAATTGTACCCATTATAATTTTCCAGAAGACCTAGTGAATTTTCAACGAATGAACAGTGAAAACCACAGCAATGATTTTAAAACAGCAAATCCTTATGTTAGAAACTACAGAATCACTGAATGTTGACAATTTGCCCAGATGGCTAATCTACTCATCATTACAGCTCACTGGGTGTCTGTTTCAATGCCAATACTGACACTGTGGCCAAAGGATGGCCAGTGGGGCTGAAAATGATTAGTTGATTAAGAGGAAGTTAGTCAGCAACATTTTTGAAAACCAATTGGAGAAGTAATCTTTCTAGAAAAATGCCAAAGCTCACTAGTGTCTCAACATAAGTGATGGACAGCAAATTGAATATAATTGGGTTTTGAAGAGTGAACTGGTCAGAAAAACCATGACACTTCAAGATGTCTGGCTCTGGAAAACTGACATTCTTACACCTTTGTGTGAAACAATCAATTTATCAAGAAAATGATCATCAGAGTAATTATTAAGGGAAATAAATATTAGCTGCAGCCATTTATAGAAGACCTCCGAGATAGTTCCTCATTTTGAAAACTGTACAGCAGGATACATGAATGACACTTCCATCCATCCGTTTATCTACACTTGGCTGTTAGAGTTTAATCACTGTACAATCTTTTGTCTAACAGTCTGTGAATTTGATTGAGGGCTTTCTGTAGCTTACCTTGTCCAGCACCATCGCTGATCGATGGGGAGGCCCTCAGGCTTCTATGTACGACAGGCATGAACTGGAAGCCCAACAGGAAATCCCTGTCATACTGGCGCTTCCCACTGGGCTCAACCAAGTCTGGACCACCAAGTAGGGTTTAAGAGGAAAGAAGAAGCAGAGTAAATAAGCAGCTTTACACTTGCTTTTTTACATTTTCAAGATTTTGCCTCTAGTCACTTCTGTCTCCTCATCTGTCCAGGAAAGTCATCTCACCCTCCATGTCCTGTGGGCCCGTTGGAGATTCTCCTTGTCTCGGGGCGGCTCCTCCTTCTCTCGTCTCTGAGGTGTAGCTGCTCCGTTCCTCATAAAACCCATCTGTCTCGCCCGTTCTCCTCTGGGGCGGCAGGCTTTCTATCAGCCTGGGCTGCTGGCAGGAAACTGGAGCAGGGTGGAGGTGAAGACTGGCAGGGGTGCACAGGCTGCTGCTCAGTGGAGGCTAACTGCAGGGCCTGGTCTCCAGCGATTGATCCGCTGGCCTCGGCTGCGTCCTGTGAGGAGGTTTGCAAATCCTCAGCATTTATCGATAAGCAGCCTGCCTGCTTTATTATCATTTAGCAAAATAATTCATCCTAAAAGCTCAATGGCTGCTGTCAGGTAGCTCTCTCTGAGTGTCTTGGGGGATTTAAGTACAAGAGCTATCAGTCACATTCAAAAGCTTCTATCACAATTATCAAATTAGAATGTCCATAATTATAAATTTTGAGGCTATGAAGGGTCATCTGCAGAGTGGGTGAAAGGCGTGGGCAGAAGAGAAGAAACTGAGGGTATGAATGAATAAAATTGGGTAGAGGCAGAGTTCTGGGATGGTTGGGAGTGATGAAATGCACAGAGGTCAGAATGGGTCAGGTAGAGGCTGTGGATTTTTGTAGGTGTAAGAGAAGAGATGCTACAGAAAGACAGAAGGAGAAAATATAGGCACAATGAAGCTTATTCAGTAGAAGATACTGAGTTGCTCTTCTAAGTTAATCGTTTGGTCTATCATTTTTGTCTGTAAAATGTTGGTAGTAAAAACATATCACAATTTCCCAAAGCCTAAAATAACACTGTGATCAACCGTCAGAACTCAAAGATGTTTCTATTTTTCTATCATATTTTGACCAATAAAAGCAACAGATGCTAACAGTTTGAAATTAGAAACCACTAAATATTTTGGTATATTTGCTTAAATTACTAAGTGATTAATCAACTGTAAATTCGTAAATGACTTATCACTGCAGCTGTAGTGCGGCTGTATAACTCCATAAGTGTATTCAGTGCAGACTAAAAGAAACCATTTAACAGTCTGCAACACCAGTATTTGGTGGTGAAAATTCTCCAATGACTGCAAACCCAGAACAAAACAATAAAGGAGAGGAAGCGGAAGTGGGACAAGTAGATTTTACATACAGTGGGCTGGGTGAGCAATAGAGATGATGGATAACCCTGTCGCTCTAGGACAATAACAACACCCCAAAGTCATTTGTATGTCTGCTTCTAGCGCATGTGGAAACTTGTTTCCACTTGAACTATTAATGCCTTTCCTTTTCTCTCACCCGCTCTGTCTCGCTCCTTTAATACTTGGGGCCGTTTTAAAAGGCTTGTACCAAATGAAATACCAACTATTTGGAGAAAAAGCCAGTCTATGTTTTGAAGCTTCGGTGTGGTATTTCTTTCCCTTTCTCATCCTGCAATGGGAGAGTGGGCTCTTTTCTCTTTCGTCCTCCTTTTTGAGGTCGTCTCCAGCAGAATCCCTTCATTTAGTTTCCTCAGGTCTTTGGTATAGCAGAAGCCGTCTGATTTACTGCAGGACAAAACAAAGCGCTTGAGAGCGTGCAGTCAATACTGCCAGTCAGTAAAACAGCATAACACGCCAATGGATTTAAAAGGAGATTTATGTCCAAAAAGCGAGTGATGGTGAATAAATGAATCTGTATAAACAAACTTTACAGCTGTTGTGCAACCCTGTCAATGATAGAAAGCCAGAAATGTATATTAAATGCACAAGTATTTAAACCTCACTCATTTCTGACCAAACAAAACAAACAAACATTATTTGCAAGTACTGTTGTGAGCAGATAGAGCAGGAAAAACAGAAATTCTAAATTCCTCACTCCTTGCAGGCCCTCAAGTATTTGTCATAAATGACTGCTGCTATAACATATAAGAAACAATAACATGATGAAATAAAATATGGAATAATGACCTCTCTCATGACTTCAACAAAACAACCGGTCAAAGGTGTCTGACAATGTTCCCTCATTCTGTAGAGATGAATTAGCAGGCGGCCAGTAACGCCGTTCTACCTGTCTGTCAGGTATTCTCTGCAGTGTACTCTGGGCTACATAATGCCTGGGTGGTACTGTAACAGCCATACATGTATGACTCAGAGGACATTCAATCACTCACAACTTTGTGGAGCATTTTACAAGACAAACACATATTTCTGAATACTCCCACTTGTTAAACATTATTTGGTTCTGGAGAAAGCCTGTGTGTTTTATTTGGCAAATATAAATATGAAAATAATTTTGATAAAAATTTAAAAAACATTTCTAAATGATTTCCAGGATTTTTTTTGGATGCATGAGGTTTGTTCTATATGAAGGGATCAGCTGTATCAACCAAAGCGTTTGCTGAGAGAGAGATTATCTACTGATGGGTGCTGTAGGCGTTCATAAAACACCCTAGTGCATCACAGGGCCATAATTTTACTATTTGGAAAGCATAATACCATAAACAAGTGGCAGGCTCACGAAACAACCTCTCTCATTTAGGCTGCCTGTCGCACAAAAAAAAAAAACACCTCCAGAGGCAATTGCTCCTCTATTTGCAGACAAAACTGAATCAAATTATCTATAGATTTTATAGCTGCTAAATCTGGCGATACAGTACCTGTAGTGGGACTCTTCTGAAGTAGGTGCTTGATGTGAGGCTCTGTTTTGCTGTATTCAATGCCACCGTGTGCCTCTGTCAACTCTGAGGGCCAGGATCACACAGTGTCTAAGGATTTTGCTGAAACAAATGGGGCCTCTGTTGTGGCCTGCACTGGGAGGCCGGGGGCATAACTGGCAGCTGGGGCAGGGCTAGAGGTCAGGGTGAGCTGGCACCACAGCCACAGGTGCCACATAGGGGCGACAGCAGCAGTAGGAATATCTGGCCTCCGTCAGAAGGCAAAGTTTCAGAGGAGGAGGCCTCTCTGTGAAAGCCCAGGGCAGGGCCTGGGGCTGGAGTGCAGCAGGGCATAAGAGGCTCGTGAGCGTGGTTGCTCCTAGCTCCAGTCCCGGACTCTGCAAGGGCGATTCAAGAGCCTTAGGGAGGCTGGTGCAGGCGGGGCAGCAGAGTTCTTGGGGCGTCTGAAAGAGCTTGTCTGTGTTGAGGAGTCTGAGGTGGGCGCCCCGGAAGAGTTCTACTCGGCTGTGGGCGAGTGGAAAGAAGGCTGAAGCAGTGGACTCCTGGCGAGGGGCGTTCACTGATGTTGTATGTAAGTGTGAAGTGGCGGTCAGTGAGGCAGGAAGGAAGCTCTGGTTCCAATAGAAGTGGAGCTCAGTTACAGGTGTGTTGGCCTCCAGTCTCTCCACAGGGGCTGGGCTGCACAAGCCTGGTGAGGAAGACTTCTGGGCAGCTGGCTCAGTTTTGGCATATCATCTGAGAGGAAGAAAGTACAGATAAATACGTGGAATTAAATAAGCCAAAACATAATATTCATATCATGGACTATATTTAATAGTTAATTAAATAGATCACATGAAAAAGATGCTTGCATGGAAACGAACTGTATTTCTATATTGTATATAAACTAATAAACTTTTTGTTGTGTTTAATTATTTTAAATAAAATCTATAAAAAATAAACAAACAATTTAAAGGTGCATATTGCAAGTAAGAGATCAGGACTGTGACAGCACCAGGGTCAACAAACCAGACAGGAAACTTGCGCACAAAGAAGTTAGGCGGTTTAAAAGCTTATTCGGAGTGTTTGCAAAATGTTCCAGCTACTTACTGGACAAGCAGGCTGCCCTACTGACACCACACACAGTGAAATGAAGTGGCATTCAAAGTGTGATGTGTTTTGGAAAAACAAAGTGACAGCACAGTTTTTGAGATCATTGTTGTTTGAGCAGGGATGATTTGAAGGAAGGCTGCTCCATGAGGGGGCAATAAAACTAAGTAGCATTACCCTGACATGAGAGCAATGACCTGTAGCAGGTTAATGAGGTCTAATGTTACATTTTACAAGTATCAACATGAAACTCTAGTTACAACTGTCTTTGTAGAACAGATTGTTAAAGTGGGTACTCCTGTGGATGTAGTTTTTAAAACAGCCCGAGGATGCTGGGGCAGACCCTGGCCCTGGTTTGGTGTCTAGGCCCCTGTTGTCAGCAGCTGCTGTGGCTGTTGGGGCTGTGGGGGCTCCAATGTGTAGCCTCCAGGTTGGGCCTGCTGTGGCTGAGGAGGCTGAGGCTGCGGCTGTGGCTGCTGCTGCTGCTGCTGCTGCTGCTGCTGCTGCTGCTGCTGCTACTCTGCGACTGTGACTGTGACTGTGGCTGCTGCTGCTGCTGCTCTGGAGTCTGGCTGCTGCTCAGCTGCTGCTGCGATTTGAGGTAGAAAATGTGAGGATAATGAGGGTGCGGCCATAAAAACTAGCAACACAGAAAACCAGAAAGACAGGCACAGAGATGAAGGCAAGCACGCATACAAACAAATAAACAGAACAAGCCCGAATGTGGGATTAAGCAGAAAAAAGGAGTCCAATGGGGCATGATTAGATTATAAGGGGACAGCAATGAAGGACAAGACGGGAGGAACGGAGAATGAAGATCGATGTGGGAAAAATGACAGGAGGAGGCGAACGGCTCAGAACGAAGGAGGGGGAAGATACATAAAATGAAATCAAAGGGAGCACAAAAAGACAGAAAAAGAGAGGAAAGACACTGCTAACATCCACAGAAAGACACAGGGAGGAAGAAGTCACAACATCCCTCTTCAGAATCCAGGAAAGTTGTCTAATTGGGGCTTGGTTCATTTCATTTATTAAAATGTGCTCAGTTACAATGCGTTCGCTTGATACCACTTGTCAGAGCCCTGCTGGTTTTCCTTTTCTAGCCATCTGATTTGGGCTGCAGTACCATTATCAGTGGTGCTCTTGGGATTGAACAACTGCATTTCCACATTTACTTCAAGCAATGCACTTGCCCAAAAACACTAAATTAAATTACTTTGTTTAAAGAACAGAACTTCCAGTAGGTAAGAGTGGACCTGGGTGGATTCTGTAGAAGGTGAGTATACAGACAGTGCATATGCAATATACTGTAAAGATGGTAGGTGCATAGAAACAGTGATAGGAAGGAAACAGGTGTAAGATTGAAACAGCTGTTAACAAGATTACAGTGAATCTATTATACTGCTATGGGAGGAGAAATAAAGTATTTTAACAAGTGTTCCTGCCGACCTGTAGTCTAGCATATGTGGTGTATAGTAGTGGTGATAAACTGACTTTTTTGGTTATCGTCTGTATCTGCAAGTCTTTAAAACAACTAACAAAAGTACAATTAGATTAGGCAAAAGATATCCTGAGCAACAGGCATGTAAACATTTTGGGCCGTCGAGAACAAATTACACGGAATTTACAGAAGTATGTCCTGTAATATCACACACACACGGTGGAGAGCAGGTAGCGATTGAGCAGAAACTCACACTGCTACAGAGCAACATGAGACAACTCTCTCTCCTCTCTCTAATCGCTGCTCCTTCTCGCCTTCACTACCTGTAACTATGAAGTACAGGGTGAGAGATGGGTGAGTGCAGGCGTGAGAGCCATACCTCTCGGTAGGGTGGGGGAGGTAGAGGAGGGGACCAGCAGGAGGTCTCCTGGGCCCCATGATCTCTCCTCATGATATCCTTTCCACCTGATTGGGAGTCCGGATACGGATCTAGGAGGACAATGACACAAAACACACCTCCTTTCAGCTTGCAAGTCTTTGTCAACCCTGCCTCAGCCACATGGTTTGTAGAAGTGCATTTCCACTATTCATACAGATAGTGATGCAAACGACAAAAACTGAAATTATAAATTGAGATATAAAACACCTGAAGTGAGCATCATTCTCCAAATAAGAACAGACGTTGAATATTTACCACAAGTAAAATGAAAGCACCACATCTGGCTGCAAATGAAGTATCAGTCAACCCCACTAATGTCATATGACTGGTTTCAGTCATGCATTTCTTAATTTTAAAGAGTTATACTAGCCTTAATTATTAGTGTACTTCCTGGTTTTTGAAGACATTTTCAGTTACATCTTCTTACCTTTTTTTTTCCCTCATGTAGATATTTGAGTTACACTGATTATATTCACTATAAGAAAACATGTGATTCGGTTTCATTTGAAGTAAAATGCCAGCTTTAAATGTTGTGTAAGGGAAGAGAAAACGGAATTTCATTTCACCGAGATCACAGACACAGCAGGCTCAATTTCTCATAGTGTGTTTTTATTCTGTAAGCAGGCAGAAAACCTGCACATACACTCACAGTGTGTGAGCATTTATCACCAATGTCAAAACAAAACTTTCATATAATTACAAAAAGAAGAGAATTTCTTGATTTTATCTGAACATCTAGGAATTGTTGCTGATAGGTCCATTAAATCTCTAATTCAGTTCAGACTTTTTAACAGAGACGCATGTGGATTTAAAGGTTAAGATTAAATTGCTCACTGCTTCAACAGTTCATGCAAACATTATATCTATTTTTAAACAAAACTAGTTCTTTACTTTCAGTGTGAAGAACAATGGAACAACTAGGAACCTCAAGCAGCTGATTGATTCGATTTTAAAGACTGAAAAAATAGTTTAAAGTATAATGAAATGTTGTCTCGAAGAAAAAATTAACTGAAGAACTACTAAGATACTCATATTTTCTTCTCTAGCTTGGCTGGTGGAGTTGCTGTGGTGTAAGCACTATGATAGGGGTTGAGGGGTACTGTCCTGGGTAATAAGGTGGGCCAGCTGTAGGAGCAGGGCAGGGACAGAGGGTGAGACAGAGTGGAGGTGGTACCGAGATCTAGATGAATTTGCAAGAAAAGAAAAACAAAAGAGAAGAGAAGACATTTTAATACAAAAACATTGACAGGCTCCTGTCCATTAGGCTTTTAACCATGACAAGTAGTGTGTATTGTGGTGAAAATTCAGATTACCAAATGTGATGTAGAATAGTGATGGATGTATATATGTTAAGATAGAAAGCTGGCTCACGATATGGGGCAGGGTACTCCTGGCCCTGGACCAGGATAGAAGTGCCAGACCTGGGGCTGTACAGAATACTGCTGAGGGTCCCTTGGGCGTACTGTGTGATACTGGAAGTAGGAGGCACAGAGAGACAGATTAACCTGTCATCATTAAAGACAACATAGATACTATGAATTTCATTTTCAAAATGTATACATATTTGCAATCAGTGATGGTTTATTTTTAGCATTAATTTTAAATCATCTTTTGGTGAGAATTTGAATATGTCCTCATTGATTCTTAAACGGGACGGTGCTGCCAGTATATAATTTACAGTAGTCAGATCAATAGATACCAGCTGCAACTGGGTATTGTCTCTAGGGTCAGTTACATTTTGTTCATTTCACTACAAAAAAGAAGGTGAAAATTAAATATTTTACTCAATAAAGAGTGCTGCAGAGTAAGCCCTAAAACCTGGAAGTAAGTTATCCATTGAAGAAGTGCTATATAAGTACAGTCATTGCCATTTAGATTTGAGTGAAAACACCAACTGTAAATTTAAGCTGATTCAGTATGTTTTACTCACCTGTGGGATGTAGTACTGTGCAGCCTGTAGGAAAGGAAGGCTTATTAGTGCCTGGTCATCATAGTTGGCTGAAGTTGGTGGGAGTGGGCCGCCGCCGTGGAGTCTATAGAGCCAGGCCGTATGGAGGGTATGTTTATGGGATGAGTGGGCCTGTGATCTGCATCTAGGTCCTCTGGAAGGAAGCTAGAGAGGTAGCGTGGAAAGGGACTGGAGAAAGAAACAGCGAAAATAATACATCAAGTACTATCCTGGGCACAGGTCTCTCATTTCTGCATGCTGCCATGGCTATCTAAAACTCAAGTAAGTACAGTTTTTTCAGATGCCTTCACCATTTGGCCTACACATTTCTCACAGAGACAGCCCTGGTTTTTATCAACAGCTTCTAAAAAAGGTAGCACACACATTTCTCTCATCATTGCTGCAGACCATTCAGACCATCACATCTCAGCAACTCTGGGAAAAATTGCTAAATGATTTTCAGGTGGATACGAGCACCTTTATACTACATTTTATGCCTCTATAAACAACCGCAATCTACATGAATTGCTACTGAACCTCTGAAATTTGATTTAATGAGTATAATTGCAATCACAGACCAAGGCACAACTCTGTTTTGAATACTTTCCCTACAATCATCTAATCAACTAAACAAAAGCCTTAAAAGCATGATTAAGTGTTTGATAAAGATGGAGACACACCACATTGGGGAGACAAGAAAGGAAGTTTAAGGCGCATCAAAATGACTGAAATTTAGTTCATTCAGGTTTAGGTCTGCAAACGTTTTCCTAACTGGCGGAGTCTGGCCGCAGAACTTCTCTGTATTTGTCAAGGGACCTTTGTGGTATCTTGACCTGATTTTTAAACGTGTTGGATTGTAACAAAGTGAAAAAAACCCAGAGTGTACTCACATTAAAAGGCGTAGACAAAAAGCAGACTGCTCTACTTTTATTTAGTTTTTGTGGGTTTTCAACTCTAAAGCATTTCTTGTTCTTTGATCTGAGTAAATTCTGGTTTTTAACTGCTAGTTTAAGTTTTCTGTTCATTTCCATGAAAAATTTAATATTGGAGACGTTTATTAAGGCATACTGGTTTAGACTTGGCCAAGTGTTTACAGCACATTTCCTTTACCTAATGAAACCTGAGTGACTTGCTGGGCAAATAGACATGGAGACAGATCAACTAAAATTTGGCACCTACACACTGGCCCTGGTAGTTTAATATAGTCTGCCTGTAGGTCATTGGGTTTTCTTTAATTTTGTTGATTGATATTCAGATCTATCAGAGAAGTCAACACTTATCAAATCATCTCAAAAAGGGTTTTCTAGGCGCTTTTTATAAATAAGCTGCACAGGCTCACAGCTGCAAAAATAAAAGCTCTTGGGCCTGTGGCTATTCTCTTTTGTGCCTGAGCAGCTTGTAACCTTACTTATTACTAAAGTGTGACACATGCTTAGCTGCGTTCATTAGAAGCAGCAATATGGCCTTTTCTTGTGCATCACAAAGCACTGAAATGAAAATGTACTATATGGCTGCAGCTGCAATGGCTTCCACACAACTCATGTCTCAATCAGTTAAATATTTAATATTTGATGGGCTTTGTGTTTGGACAGCACATAAAATTTAGCAGAATCTCTGTGTGCGGGCCTGAACAAAGACCACTATAACAGTGACTTCCAAACCCAACAACTGAGGGCTCAGGTTGGGAATACAACCACAGTCTGGCGTGCTAAATTGAGAGAGCAGGATAAACAATGCTGTAAAAACCATCTAAAATACCCAGGAGGAAATCACCTTTAACGCACCAATAAATCAGGTTCTGACTGGAAATTTGTAAGTAGCCTGTGGAAATCTAAGAAATGACCGAAACTGTTCATTACACCTAAGAAGACAACTCTGACGAAATAAATAAATAAATAAATAAATAAAAAGTATGGCATGGCAAAATGGTATAGACAAAACAAATTTTCAACACACCAATAGCAAAGTGTATTAGCTTAGGCATGAGCCACTGAGCAGGTGGTGTATTCATAAGCGACACTGAAACCATATATTCGTCCAATGGCATATTCCCAACAGGTATGAATTGTAATCACATAGATTTATAAAAAGGAAAGCATATTTGAGGTAATATACTGTATCATCTTTTCATTCGCATGCTGTTCATCAAATTGTGCAAGATGGGTAGCTAATGAATGGGCAAAATTTAAAATTATGAAGGAAAAGTCAGTTATGATCCTCTACAGGATAAAAGACAGGACATAGGGATGAAATGATGATAAAGGACCTCTCTATGAGCATGCACTGTAGTGAAAATGAGAGGGAGGGGGGAGTGCTGCAGGTTAGAAGTTAGGAGGATCATTTTAAGGATGATCCTCATCATACTCCATGCAGGTTCTGAGACTTTTTAACTGAGGTACAAAATGTACCTGGATGGGCCTAGATCCTCCTTGAGTATTAGAAGCAGGAAAGAGAGAAAGAAGCCAATGGAGACTGCACTGGTGGACTGGTACAGTACAAAACAACATCATTTCACCCCAACACACACATGAAGGCTGAGGAAACCCTATCGGATTCTTCCATCTACCTAGCGCGGTGACTGGTCTGAGCAACTCTGATCAGAGAAAATAGTTCATATAATGTAAAGTAACCCCCAAGTAGAGGGGTTGAGTTTATCTTTGAACTAACATAAAATACACACATATCCGACATGCATCACCCCAAACACACACTTTATTTCAAGGTGTTTCCTCTCTCAGATTGGCACAGCCCTGAGCCTCGGTGCCAGTCTACACTCTTGGCTGCCAAATTGGCCACCAGCCCCAATGGGGCCTAGCTGTCACCTGCAGGCGTAACCTTAACAGACATAATCGTGGGGCTCTGCAGGCCAGGGCCAAATTAGGCACCTTCTATCTTATGAAGCCATTAGGTATGCCTCAGGCTCTGATAGTCTGATATTTTAGTAGTATAATATTGCGTAGAAAATCCACAGTTGAAAACCTTTTATACTCCTTTGGTGGGGTTAGTGTTTTTTACTATAGCAGAAAATAACACAGACTGATGCTGCTTTATATCTCTTCATACCCTGTGGGGTGTGAGTTAGATTAGTTTGCTAGCAAAATGTACATAACATTTCAACTCTCTTTGAGGCCCAACAAAGAGACACCTCTTGCGACAAAAAAAATCACATTAATAAGTAATTTACTCTGAAGAGCTCTGGAAAACAACAGTTATTTATTTCATTGGTAGCATAACTTCCACTGGGTTTTGACCTTTTTGCTTCCACACACTTGCATACACAGACAAAAGCTGTGTCACCAAATCCAATCTTAATCAGTTATACTGATAAAACAGAGAATAAAATAAATAATGATGAGGAAACATTTGGGAACAGACTTACATTTAGCCGTGAATTAATTTCTAGTCTAGCCACCCTTTACTGCATTGGGTATGTTTCCAGAGACATTTCTCCATTGGCGCCAAAGGCTACTATTCGGCTACATCTGCTTTCTGACTCCACTTCCGTGGCACAAGAGATCTGGCCAGTTGTATTGTGGAAACCTTGTCTGTGTGTGTGTGTAAATACTGTGCCAACAAACACACCCGACACACTTTGACACCCATGCTATAATAGTCATTAAAAATTTGTCACACAGAAGCATCCAGAAGGTGGGGATGTAGACAACAACACAGGACATCTTGGGAACCGGGGGAGGGTATGAATAACATCAATCTTAAGGTAGGCTGTATGAATCCATTACAGCATGAACCGCTCAAACACAAAGGAATCACAGTAGTCACGTGGACAACAGCACCATAGCGTGTCTCAGAGTCTTTGCATCCACAAGGTAATACCCCAAACATCATCATAAATAATGCCCTACAGACATGAACACATTCCCTTTTTACGTCTATTGACACTGGTTCTAGAAGTGTCCTTTGTCTAGTTGAGAGTAATTTACACAAATGCTCAGCCCTTGAACACAGACAAACACTGGAGCAAGGTCACATAACCGTCCCGCGCCTCTTCCTTAACTGGCGTACCTCACGGCAACACAGCTATCACTTCACTTAGCCGTCTCACTGCAGGATTCAACTATTGACAGCAGTATGAAGGGAGGTAAACAATGAAATAATCGCCATCTTTAGATGATTTCTTATGCTTATGTCCATCAGACTTGGCTTCTAGTTGTGATGTGAGGAAGTCTAGACCACAAGACTCTCACTCAGAAACAACAATAAAAGCAATGAATTTAATTGTAGTACCTTGGTGTAATTACTGGAAACAAATGGAGGCAATGGTCTCTGTGAAATTGTTGTCACTGCAAAAAACTTGGATGAATTTAGCTCACTTTTAGAAATAACAGTGTCTATTTCTGTTTTCAGATATACTAAAACCAAGTCAATAAAAATACCCTGGTGGTCAGTGCTGACGCCATATACTATAATATCTCTTCTTTGCTTCAATAGAGCTAAAAGAAAGGAACTGATATTTAGCTATTCTGCTGAACATAAAGAGGGCTCCTCAATTGTACCCAGCACCATTAGTACTAGTCCTTGAATACCTTACTGATGGCCTTAACTGATTGAGTGTGTTGGGTATTATAAGGATGCAACAGCTTCAGACTCTGAGAATGAATGGTACCACACGTTCTCAAGGCCGAGTGAATTCAGGCCCTTCTCTCAACATGAGACTAAAATCCTTGAGGAAAGTAAATACATTCATTCTTTTGAAAATTTGTTTTTGGGTTAGATATAGACTGACTGGTCCCTGTGCTAGAGCAGAGTTGATCAGCTTGTAATCAGCTGCAGAAGGCGTGAGACGACATGAAATTTGAGAGTTAAAACATCAAGGGACAAGGGTTGTATCATGTAAAAATGCCTTATAATCGCAGAAAATGTAACATCATTAGGAGGCTGCAAAAATCACAATCATTACAGTTATTTGTTCACAAAAGGCCCACAGGACACACAGCTTCATTACATTTAAACTGGTAAGTCTAGCTGGAATAGACAGAATCAATCTCACCATAGAAACAAACATGAATAGGTAATCACACCCTTCAGGATACAGCTCTATGCCTGGCTGGATATCTTGATTAATGTGGAACCTCAGGAAAAACCCATCATAATTAAAACCTTTCAAACAGTATCCATGATCCTGGTATGCTGGGTGAGACTTTTTGAACAGCAGATGCCCATTAACATCCCTTTGCCAGCAGGTACCAGCAAAACTGCTTTGGTAGTGATGATGCGAGAGAAGGGTGGGGGTGGGTGGGTGAGCAGGAGGCGTTCTACTGTGAGAGTAAATTACCTGATGGTGGGTTAATTAGGGCCCGTAGCAAACTGGTGGAGGGAGGAGAGGTCAGCAAGGAGATTGAAGCGATGATGGCATGAGGAGGAAGAAGGCATAAAGAGGCACGAGATAAGATGAGTGGATGCAGGGCAGGTGCTTGGCCAGTACAAAAACCACAGAGCAACAAAACTTTAAAGACCGTGGCACATGATACTTGGCACACGATGAAATCAAAGTGTGTATTTGAAACATCTATCTTGAAATTTCCACTTATTTTGAAGCAGATAGACAGCACAATTAGTTTACCACAGTAAGTTATAATTTAAAATAGTCAAAGGAATGAAAATAATTTTCCAATACGTTCTTTAAAACAAAGGCCTCTGTAGGTGTAATACAACAGCTGGTCTGCTTGGTCTTTCTATTCCTGGTGGGGGCTGGGAGTCAAGAAAGATTAATAAATAATGCTACTAGTGCATGTATACAGGCCTGAAAGTAAAATCTTGATATTTAGATCGTCTTACTTGGCTTGTTGTGGTGGGAGATTTATCACAGAAATTAACATGTACCGCTCTTAAAATTGCTTTGACACTAAACAAACAATAAGATGGAGCATCTTGAAATTACACAAAATTTCACAGATATATTTTTTAAACCAAGTAAGATAGCAACAATACAGCCAGCCACAACTTATTAGCTTGGCAGAGGGACATAACAAAATTGCTTATTAAAATATATCACAGGTCTAATAATGCATTGGTCTCCACAGGGATCTAATACAACTGCCGAATCATCACAGAATTCAGTTGCCTGAAACTCTAGACAAAGACTTGTCTACACACTAGTGAACAACAGTCAAGCACTTCAAAGGCCTCACCTGGTATGGTTTCCTTTCTTTTATCACGGAAGTAAGCCCAATTTCATCCAAATTCACCCCCAAACTAACAGAATTGGGTAATTTCCACTATTTGATACTTTGGAAGGTCCCCACTCTTCATCAATTCAAAACAATTACAGTACTGGCTGTTAAGACAAGTCAGAAGATAATGTGGCAAAAGAAATCTCTTCATCTTCTTGTCTATATCTTCTAGCCCCACTATCCAGAAGACCAATTGAACTCTTTCTTCGCAATAACTGCTATTCAATTTTCACTATTTTCTCTATGATTAATTATACATGGTTTTGACTGAATGTAGAGGCTGTTTCAACTGGTGGATTACGTAAGCCCGGAAGGGATGGATGGGAAAATTACACCAGTGTAGACTCACCACCAGTGATACAGTGCTGCCACCACCCAAGACAATGAAGGCTTCATTAGAAATAAATACTAACTACTAAGTTATTACAGCACCATGAGCAACAGGATCAGCCTTGGCTGTGTGGCTTCTACCTCCATCACTGGTTCAATGGAAACTCCGACTTCCCAATAACAGTCCCAGCAAACCACACAGACTGACGATTATTCTGGCCCATTCGTGCTGTCGTCAGACCAGAGACACTCACGGGCGACTCTGTGGCTGTGCATTTTGTGGCTGTGTGTCTGGGAGAGTACACTAGAGGGGCCGGGCAACGGCTTTGTCCAGGGTTGTGGGAGACTGTCAAAGAAGAACCAGAAAGATGGACAGAGAAGGACAGGGTTTGTTATAGACTCAGGAGCTGTGCAGCAATCAGTCATTCATTAAGACATTTCACACTTTACAAAAGGATTGCTTTGCTTTACAACACTAACGCTGCGGATGCTGCTGGGAGAAAATGTTTTTTGATTAGGCGTTTATGTACCTTTAGAGATAGTGGTACCCTCAAGGACTATGATCCTGTCTCTTTGTTCCTCATCTCATGCAGTGAGCTAAGCAGAGGTAGGTTTAAACAGATATCTTGCTCTTCTTGAAGCTGCTGCTGGTATGGTTCGATAATCTAAGTTTGTGCTGGCTGTGAGACTGTTATAGAAAGCTGGTGAGACGGGCTGCTTTAGGGTGAGGCAGTGGGCCATTGGGCTATAGCAGTGAGATGAACAAGCGAGATTCCTGTAAGCATAGTCACATACTTCAGAAGCTGAGTCAGGTGATGTGCTCATAAATGATACCAGCTTCAGGCCATGGTGTCACTCTGTTCATGATTAATGGTTACACTAGAGTTACCTGTTTGAAGTGTAACCAGATGATGCTGCCTTAACTTGAAGAAGGTGACATATGGGTGAATCTTCCCTGTGCTCAGCTATGATTTATTTCTGTTTTGTTACCAGGTCTGATTTTATTTATTGCCCATCCTGCTCTCTACCACACACATGAATACCATTGTAGTTACAGGCAGAAGGAGGAAAGTAAGCCCCCTTTAACCCTTTCCTAACCTCTGCTATCCTAATTAATTAATCCAACCTAATCACAGAGGTCTGCCTTAACTTACATCTCCATTATTTCTTACTGAGCTTCAAGGCGTGCTGTATGTCCCTAACCATATTAGGCCAAAATGTTACATTAATAATAATATTTAAAACTACATTAAACCTCTGTCAGCTCCAGGCTTACAGGTCTAGCTTCAATGTGTAATAACAGACCTGTACCATCTGCATCAGTGTAAAAATGATCATACATCATAGTTAAATAGCAGTGGCATATGACATGACTATCAACAATTTCTCTGGATTGTTTTACACACTGACATATTTGTGATATTCCTTCCATCTCTTAGGAACCCCACAGTGACACAACTCTTTGCTGCTGAATACAGCAGCTGACAAACAGAAAATATTCAGTGACAGGTGCAGTCATAATTAATTTAATAATATACTATCTATTATTTATCTTCATTTTCACATGTACCCTTATCAAGGATAAACGAGGACATATAGAATAAAGTGGTACTGGACCCTTGTTTACTTAGGCAGTAGTATGCAGGATTTGAATTTCATCAAAACAACACAGTCATGCACACAGCTCGCTGCTGTTTAGGTAATAAATACTGACACAGAAAATGACAAACAGGAAAATAAACATGTAAAAAGACAAATATTGAGTTAGGGTAGAAATGAAATAAAATTAACATACATACAATAAAAAGTATTTCAAATTATCAAAATCCAAATCTTTCCATGTCTCAAATCTTGGTTGAAACAACTTATTGTTGTTCCTAATATAAACAACAATGTAATTATGAAATTTGTCATGATGTGATTATAGCACTGAACTGTCATAGCCCTATGAGTCCATAAAACAAATGGACAGACCAAACATGAATACGCCCAGAGAGAGGATGACGGCGGACACTGACAAACTCACCTCCATACTGCCTCAGCCCTTGGGAGTGGCGATATGGGAAGCTATGAGTACTGATACCTGAGAGGCGCCGGGAGTGGGCATGACCGGGCGGGTGCCCGCCAAGCTAGGGTGTCCCTTTGTGATGTCATAGGCAGTGAGGGCTCCAGCATGCCTAGGTACCTGTTATCGCAGATACCCAAAATGAGATATTATGTCACACACACAGACACACACACACACTGATAGAGATTCCAGGTCATTAGTCCTCCTCCTGCTGGGAATGTAAATTAAGTACTCAAGCTCAGGATTGGCCTCTGTATGTGCAGAGGTAAAGACCTAGGCTGTGCATGGGTGTTGGAAGCCTGCTGCGGTTGGCTAAAGGCTGGGTCCTGGCCTCTCCTGCGGCCTGCTGTGCCAAACTATATATGCAAGGATGTCTAGGCCTCCTTAGCAAAACTGGTCAAGTAATCATATTACATTCTCACTCATCTGTGATAGTTAGTGCACCTGATACAACTGGGTCATGCTAAAATGTAAATACACTTATCGATGCGGGCCCGGTGGATGGATTTAGGGGCAGGCAGCGGCCGAGTGCAGCAGTATGAGGTGAAGATGCAATTTGACTCAGCTCTTGGCCTGTGGTGTGGCAGGCTGGGCCTTGGCTGCAGCTGTGGGCTGCACCACTGCAGGTGCTGCTGCTGTTGCTCGGCAGGCCCTGACCACCTCCCAGGGAATGAGACAGGATACTGCAGGAAGAGAAAGCAGGAGGCAGACACTGGGACAACCTGAAGCTCAGCAACCCACCTCTCCTTCTCTCCAGGAGCCTTTTTCCATCTTGCCCACAGAACCTGGCTGTTAGCATTTTAGAGGCTCCTTAAGGGCAGCCACTGACACCAATGTTTAAAAACGTCAAATTACATTTAGATCTACCTGTACTACAAGCAATGTCTGCATTCTATAGCACCAATCCGATCACATTTCTCCATCTCTCTTTCCTGCTTGGCCCACTTCCCTCAGATGACCTGGGATAAAGCAACTAATCTAGCTGCTGTTGCAGAGGTGTGAGGAGAAGGGCGATCTTCAAGCATACAGTGATTTTCTTTGTACCGTGCAGCTACGTACTGTTACCTCCTGTTTTGTAGTATTGTCACGACATATTTCTTTGCTTAGTATCAAATAATCAGTGGCAAATATGGTGTGCTGCTAGCTTATAAATGCAGATATTACAGAAATAAAAAGCACCATGAGGCTGAAAAAAGCACAAAAACAATATTTTCCTACAAATGACCACAACGACAGCAGTATTACTCCTTTATGTACCCACAGTATATATTTGTAGCTCTGTTCATTTGTTTGAGAAAAATCTAGCAAGTGAAAAAAGAAATTATTATACTTATCTTCTACTTTCTGTAATTTATTTACAAGATGTGCTTGATGACCATAGAGGTATCTGTGCCTTTAATGGTAGGATTGTCTCTAATGGTATCACAAAGTCTACCTAATCTAACAGGTATTGCCTCAGGTAAATTAGCATACTTGGCTTATCAAGAGGCACAGGGCAGTGCAGCAGGCACTGGTCACTGAAGATGAGACATTAAATATAAGTAAACATATAAGTAAATTTAGTTATTTTTTCTGTGACTAAATCTAAATCTACTTGTCTACCTGAAGCCCCTAACTCACATGTTGATGCTGCAAGCAGGTTAAAAAAAACTTATATGAATATTACTATGACAAATATCTGATACAGGAAATGTTAATTAACTCCTGAAGGAGTCGTTGAATGGCAGAGGTCCCCTGAGGTGACAAGTTTTTCTACAGCAGGCCTCTTGTGGTCAGATCACAGCATCATGTCTCCTAATAAATAAAAAAAACAACCTACAAATACATGTTTACAATGCCTGTAAAATCTACTCACCTGCAGATTTGTTTACTTTTATAATTAGAGTATTTTTCTATTGCTCAGTGCCAAAGACTCTTAGTTACATTCACTGTGACACAATGTTGAAAATATGAAAAAAATTAAGGAGGGGTGAGTAGTTTTACAGGCATTATTATCGTGCATGATACCAAATGCTCAGTGATTAGGTGCACTTGCTTAAACGTATGCAATAAATTAAAAGGTTATGATGTTGTTAAGAGGAAACAGGTGGATTTCTCCTGCACCGGACTTCAGTTGGGACTGCCTCGAAACACAAAGCAACATCTGTGGCACTCCAGAGGTAAAAGAATCACCTTGTGCTGATTTTTTTGGGGTGAATTTATTTACAACCAGCAGGCATATTGTGGTTATAAAGCTAGGTAAGAGGAGTTTGTAATATTTTGTCCATATTATCTATATCGCAAGGGTAGATTAAACATCCTTGAGTAAAATGCAATTCAGCAACACCTCTCAAAAAGTTTCACGATTGTACGCAATGACAGTTTGACCATCTACACTATGCAAACTCTGACTGAATAAAGCTACATATAGCCTACAATGTAGATATGAGTCATATGTGTGCATTCCTTGTAGGTGGGTAAGTACGTGAGTGTGTTTGTGACAGGGGCTGCTGGCAGTAACTCACGCTGTAGACTGCGACTCCAGGCTGTGTGGGGAAGATTCGGTCGTCCAGTGATGGCTGAACCCGTGGGATTCTGGAAAAGGTGCGTTAAGGAAAACTGGAGACCTAAAAACAGGTTTCATGCTAGATAAGAGTTGGGCGGCTCTACAGGTAGGATTCCTGTCATATTTCAAATGTAGTAGACACTGTTAACTATACATACTGCTGACTAAACCAGCGAGAGAGAGTAGTCTCGGTGTAGGACATTTGAAAGTTTCCCGTTTAACAAACTCTGACTCTGACTCTGCTGCTGAAATTGTTTCATTGTACAGTTTTTTGTTTTTATGCAATACATTAGCTGATTCAGATCCAAAGGGTTTTCCTCAAACCCCCATAAGCTCGGCGAGTTTGATTTCAAGGATCCCCCCCAACCACCCCGCCCAAAAATGCCCCATCTCTGCGAGTACACTATGTACCTTCACCATTCTGCAAGAGTTAAAGGGAAAATCTGAAATGGATTTCTGGACTACCTCAGGCAAGGGGACAGACAGACAGAGCAGACGACTACTGCTCACTGCTCACAAAGGAATAGCAAAGGTACAAACTTCATTCAATATTAATTCTCTTTTTCTTATGCTAAAAGGCAGAATAATAATAAGGTCAAAGAAAAACCCTCCTGTCATGACACTGAATAAACCTACAACACTCTAGGCTTTATTAAGGCTTAGGGAACTGTTTGAACAGAAACCAGAGCAGGAGATTACTTTTTTAAGGCCTCTGAAACATGTAATAATGAGAGTCACTCGGGAGACATCAATCAGATGTTTCAAGGAGACAAAAGAGGGAATGTGTAACAGCCACATAGAGGAGGGAAGCCCTGTGGTTAGTAACCTGCTCAAGCAGTTGTCTGTGACAGAGAGGCTCACACTCTGCTGGTCACATGGTTTAAGGGAAACCGAACGTCTGGCTTTCTTCCTTTCACCCAAATCACGCCTCCTTTTCCCCTAAGCCCTCTTCCTTTACTCCGCTCTTGCCTGCAGGGGCCGTCATCTCTCTTGGACCCCTGCCAACACCTCTCTACTTGTAACCGACAACACAAGAGGGAGAAGAGGGGGTTGAGGGGTGGTTGGGTGGGAGTGAAGAGAGAAAAGAATCATTTAAAAAGAGAGCTGCGATTCAAAAAGCAGAAGCACAGCAGGAAGCATTATCTGTTTCATTGCTGGGGAATTTGGAAAAACAACACGCCCATCCCCACGCACACAGTAGATGTACACAAAGAAATTAGGAGTAATTAGAGGCTCGGTCTCTTCACGCTCACATGACAGTCTAGGTGAGGAGGAGCACAAAAGCGCAGTATTCACAAGTCTTACTTCGGTTTTGTCATGCTTGGAGAATCTAACACAGGGCATTTCCCACGCAGTGTAAGTGTTAGAAAGACTGATTCACCTGGTTACCTGTCATCGTCTAAAAAGCCATAATATGGTTCCTCAAAGCCAGAAAAGCACAAAGAAGATGTAAAACATTTATAGTAATAATTACATCTTGATCCAGGTTTGGTGGATGACAGACAGAGAGCAAGACAGGAGGGGGAGGGGGTGATGGGTGGGGGCTATCAACAGTGAGGCAACCTGATCTGTCTGCTCTACGTGACCGCTAGTTGGCAACTGTGTCGGGGACTGTAAACAGAGAGTGGGGAACAAGACGTAGACAGGTGAAACCAGGGTCCAACCTGCTGCAGCAACAGGAACCAGACTCTGAGGGCATGAACAGCAAATGTTAAAAAATGATCAGGTCAGGATGTGAGACTTAAATCTACTGGGGATTTTTTGGCAGACCTGACCTTCTTACAACAGCAGCTAGATTTTAAAAAACAAGATTATTTGAATGGCTCAAAGCCAGTAAGCAGATTTATGTTTTCTCAGGAGATAAATACCTGTAATAATTGCAGGATGCTGCTCTATGTACAGTCAGAGGGGAGACACTGGTGCTGTGCCTTTAAGTGCAACACGTTTCTCCTATCACGTTTTGATGGAAACTCAAACAGTGATACTGAGCAGAAAATCTACTACACTGCATATCGACACTGAAGCAACACAGCAAGAGACGCATTTAACAGGATAACTGATCCAGTCTTGTTTTCCCTCTGCAAAATCATTCTACATGAAAAGGGGAAAATTTCCCTTTGATATTAAAAGCATTTTCAATTTTTGGCTACATGTTTCCTCTGAGGGTTCATAATAGTTAGCTAGCATAACTGGACATAAAAGCTATTTTTTAAGTTTCTTTGCTTATTTTTGCAGTTTTAATATTGACTGGTGGTGGTGGTAATGATACTGCAGTCGCCTTGATAGCAGCTCGAGCTTTTATGCAGTGTCACATCCAGGTGATCACGCTGAGAAAACAAAATTTCCTGAGGTAAAAACATCATTTATGTCAAGCCCTCCATGTGGGTGGCCAGGAGGTAACCAGATGGATACAGACACATTTGCCGTCAAACTCTACTTGCATGTATCAGGCGCAAACATGAAAGTGGCTGACCGCACTAATTAGACATTACTCATTAGTTTGATCTCCATTAATTTTCTGCTTGAGGAGAGACAGCAGGCACAATGTCACACTTAAAGACTTACAACAGGGACACAGCTTCAGGAAGAGTGTCAGTGTGGCTGAAATAGCACCTGCAACATCCAACCGGACACAATTATACCAATAGTTGAACCTTCTGAGAAGAAATGCAGTATTTAGATAAAGGAAACGTGAAGGTACATTAACTACACCTCAAGGATGCTAGCTATTCAAACTGAAAGGACATTTGAAGACCGTGACCACAGATTTCTTGTGACCCAGTGACACTATGTCAAACAGGGTTTCCACCTCCTAAAGAAGACCAGACTGCCTTGTAGTTTATTGTTAACAATATAAAATCTGGTGCCGCAGCCTGAAATGAGCCCATGCTGACCCTTCTTCCCTGAGGAGATCATAAAGTAGCTTCAGACACTCCTCCTTGTCCCCTGACCCCACAATGACCTGTAAGCCACATTTAGGAAGGAAAAGCTGCTGCTGCTCCTGCTTCATCATTAGCTTACTGTAAAGCCACTTAAGTGCTGAGTGTATGAGAGGGAGAGAAAGGGGGAAGACAGGAGGAGATACGGCCTTACAAGCAGCATGGGTGTGATCGGGGGGGGATGATGCAGCTCAATAAACTGTAATCTGCTATTACTTAATAAATTAATGAATCACAGGGGAATAGTTTGCAACCTCATCCCTGAGTAAGAAACACTTGAAATACCCAAGAAAAAGAGTCAAGAGCAGGTCAGAGTGAGGGGAGAGTTTTTGCTGACTTAGCTGCTCTGCAGACAAACATCACCTAAATCAAATAGTAATGTTTGCACTGGCGTATAATTACACACACGCGATTTCTTTGCCACAGCAGAAAGTCTTGTGTCGCATAAATATGGCACATATTTCAAATAAACCCTACAGGAACTCGCTGTGTCTCATTTGAATGATGCAGGCTACCTGCAAATCTCAGTGCAGAGGGTTCAGAGTGGAGGCACAGGAAGTGAGTGGAGACGGCCCAGATGGTGCAGACACAAACCCTCCTTCCCCCTGCTGGCCCACTGGCCACTCACTCACACTCACACACACACACTGTTGGATAAAAGCAGAGCTCACAAAGCTCTCACTGCCTGCCTGCTGTTGCTGAGACTGCTCTTTCACTACAGCATGAACAATGGTTGGTAGGTTGGTGGATTCAACTCTTACAAACCAAATCTTAAGCAACAATAGTTCTGGACAGTCTGTAGCTTAGACTGTGTTTGCTTTTAGTATTAAATTAAGGGGAAAGGCAGGCAGGCATTAATAAATACCAAAATAATAACAACATGCTCTTTCCAAGAGCTACAGGGCAAATCCTCATTTGAGTTACCACTTTGGGTTTCAGGAAGTAAAAGTACTTAATCATGATGGAAAGATGATGATGACATGAGGAAGTTTCTTCAGTATTCTGAGACAATCACACATGGCCTGCACAGAAGGAAATGAAACAAATCATGCTTCATCTATTTATTAAAGAGACAGTGCTGATGTAAGAGTCTGCTGATCATCCTCCCCCAAAAGACCAAAATATTGTATTATCTTAAGGGGGACATGAGAATTTTCAGCAGTATGTCTATATGTACTCCATTAGCTGCTCTGTCTGTTGTGTATCTGCCAAGGTGCCTTAAATAAATGTGAAAACTACAGCCCTGGATTCCTGTTATTTAGTCAGTAATCATTCCTAGTGGAAGCAACCAGTGACAGTTATTGTCTGTGAAACTCTGGACACAACTATCTGAGAAAATCTGTATTACTTTGATGGGGTGTGGGATGACTTGCGTTGTTAAACTGTCAGACACAGGTGATACATTATTTTACACAAGCAAAATTACAATGACCAAGAAATGAGGAATTTATTGCTCCTGCAGCGGAAACAGAAACAAAGGCCAGTAGTCAGAAGCAGCAGCCACGAATAAATTATCGCCAGGTTACTGGCTTAGGTTTGAAGCAGCAGCAGCACTGAACTGTTCCAGCAGTACCACCAGCTTTAACAATGAAAAGTGGCCAAGCTGATTAAAAACACTTGCTAAAAAACAGCACCCAATTACTCACCAACAGCGCCATGGAATATCTTATTTTTCAGATTCTGTTTTGCATTAAAAGACCTCTGAAATATGACAGAGGACTGAAATAAATAACCAACACTAGAACATGGGAACAGGGACAGCTGTCTACAGTAGCACCTTAACAGGTGCTGCACTTACCACTGCCCACAGTCAAAGCAATTACTTGGCTGCAGTGTACTCTCATTGTACCTGCAATATTGCATTAGTACAACTGTAAAAGCAAAGGATAAATTCTTGCTCTGAGACAAATATTAACACAGTTTTGGTAGAAGTTGTAGCACTACTTGCTGACAAGTGTATGTGAATATTCTGAACTCCACCATCAACCTTAGAGCTACAGTGTGTGGGTGGGACGGATCTCCAAACGCAGAGTTCACAGAAAATACTAATAAGTGCTGTAAGAGCAGTTGAAAACAATGCAAATATAATCATAAAATGTTGGTTTGGGTGGTTTTGGGTGGATTTGAAACGCTTATTCTTCTAGAGTAAATTCAGGTGCTCATTCAAGATTGAAAAAAATACATCCAGAATGATATGTGTATATGTCACTTCATATAAAAACAGTGGCAGAGACACTGTGTGCAGGATGTCTTCTTCAACAGGCCACTCCCTCTCTGGAAAGAACAGCCCTGCATGCTGGCTCATAACAACTCAGCAGTTTATTTATAACATCCCACTGTGAGTGTACTCAGGAGAATATCTTCTCATGCAGGCTGCACACACCTGTCCAGAAATACAGGGCTACTGTGTTGTGTGACTGACCAGCTGGGTACATATATGACGTAGCTACACCTCATATCTAACTCTGTCTGTGACTGCATTCCTGGCTCGCAGGTTACATTAGACGTCTCTGCTCTTTATTGGCCAATACTGTCAGGCTTTTGCCCAAACAGAAACACAAACCATGAGGACAAAGACGAACAAAACATTTGCAAAGTTGTGAGACTGAAATAGTAGTGAGCCTCTTCAAAGAGAGATGAAAGTACTGTACCATGAAAGCTGAGTGATTGGGGATAGGGTGAGAGGAGTGGGGGGAAAGAGGGGAGAAGCCCTTAGTTTTCTCAGCTGGGCCAGCAGTGGGATGAGGTGAGGTATGGGGGGATGGAAGGAAATAAGGGAGGGCTAAAACGGGCTGGGTGACCTGGGCCTTTGTTGGCAGATGGTGGGAAGCGCCACCTTGGCCTCTCGCTCTGAATGTTAAGCAGCGCTGCCATTGTCTGGCAAGTGCAGCAGCAGACGCATGCGCTGGGTGTTTCTCTGGCAACCAGGAACAGAAACAAACTGTCCCCCAGCCCTCCACCTCCTCCTCCCTGCACTGCTCACATACACGCCCCACCATCCATCCTGCCTCTGAACCCCTGTGCATCTCAGGACTCCACAAACACACAGGCAACAACATTCTCCAAACGGGAATTCCCACACACCAGAAGCCCGGCCCAGACAGAGAGTCACATGCATCGACA
The DNA here is from genome assembly GCA_033238685.1 of Lates japonicus. Lineage (NCBI taxonomy): Eukaryota > Metazoa > Chordata > Actinopteri > Centropomidae > Lates > Lates japonicus. The sequence goes on along the minus strand of BRZM01000961.1, from coordinate 16,999 downwards.
CTCCCGACCTCTGAGGCCCAGGGAGAGCGAGAGGTCAGACAAGTGCCGACACTCAGATGGTCAGACATGAAAATCAAATGCTGCGCAGTGAAGTGCTACAGGCACTAACACTCATGAAGATCCCAGGACAAAGCAGACTAGTTTCAATTTTTGTATAAAGTCACTCAGTCAATGTTAGTGCAGTTTATTCTCACTTTTAACTCCCCACCTACTGCACAGATGATTATGTAATGCAAGAATAAATCATAGTTTATTGTACTGAAAGACATTCTACATTTAAATCAGACTCCAAAATTACCACATACTTGAAACAACACCTCTTCAACACATTGTCAACAACCAACTAATATGATTAATTTCATAAAAGTAGAATTTATTGCAGGGCATTGGCACTGAATTAAATTAAAGGCACATTAGCAAGATGTAACTGTCATGGCATCAGTGTATTATCACTGTGTACTGCCACCCTCCCCCCCTCCCCCCGGCAACATAACATCATGTAACATGAAATTTAATTGCGTCTTCATGATACTATCTCCAACTACTCAATACATTCTGTAAAACTATAATTAACCAGCTGGGCTAAGTCTTATCTTTAGATGACATTTTAAAAAGAATTAGTCTCATGAAGTAATTTGCTATTGTGCTACAGGGATGCCGGATGGCTGTGTGCTACAGGTTTGTCCCTGTACTTTTAACAGACACACAGGTACATGTACATCAGTGACTTGTTGGTCACAGCTTCATCAAGAGGGGTCAGAAATTCCTTATTTTGATACAAAATCAGACCGATCACTTTAGTCAGTGGAAAAGTTAAGCTAAGAAAAAATGAAACCAAAACAAAAAGCCAAATCTGTCAATCTGACAATTATTCCAAAGAGGTGTAATATAAAATCAAAATATTCACTATTACTCTGGTTATTGTTATGTGTCCCTATCCCTTAAACAAGACATTCATTGATTGAATGGAGTGGGCGCAGTTATGTGCTCCACTGGTAGGCACAGGCACTTACAATCATACAGCTGAAAGTAGGTTAAGCAAATTTAACAGTCATTTCAAAAGCCTGGAGAGTCAGGAGAGGACATGGCACGACAGATAAAGAGACCATTATCTTCTGTGTTGTTTCATTTACTCAGCTAACTCACAGACATCACAACACACTGTAAGCGGGGGGGTTCATACTGCCACCTGCCATAACCAGCTACTTACTGCCCCTTACAGATGTCAGGAACACAGGGTGGCTGTGATCACGGGTGGCAGGAAATCAGGTTGAGACATCACGCCCCAAAGCTAAGCCACAACAGAAGCCGTCAGATCACAAAAGACACATCTCTCTGCCACTGACAGACAGGAGACGTCAACCTAATCCTCCCTCTCACACTACTGCCACCAAGCTGTAAATAAAACAGGAGGTGACATAACCAGTGACTTCATCCCACCAAAAAGTAGGGTAGAGTAATACTAGTGTAACTCTTGAGTAAAACTCAAAGATAAAGGAATATTTTAGGTGCAGTGACAGCATGAAGCCATGACTATAAATGTTGACAGGACCCTACACTGAATGAGACATATATTTGGGAGATGGCAGAAAACTAAACATTATGATGCATGAGGCAATTTTAATATTTCAAATCAACTGATGGTGGTTTAACTACCTGTTTATACTGAAGCAAACGTCATTATAGTTGTAAAGACGTTCATAAAACTAGCTAGCTACTTTCTTATTGCTAATCTATGCAGGCTGTCCGGCCCAGGCACTGACAGGCCTGTCAAGGTGCACAGGAACACCCCTTCCCTTCCTAAACTAATGCAATTCCCACAAGCCGGGCCTTGCACGGGCTAGCATTAGCCCCATTATTAAGCTACAGGTCAGCACCCTGAAACGTATGAGGCTTTCCTGCTCTGCGACGCTGCATTCACTGACTTGTGCACTTGCTAGCCACTGAGGCTACTCTTAATGTAGCAGGCTGATACAGTAACAAGGCTAATGCACCTTGCTAGCCACCAACGGTAACTGAACAAAGCCGGCAACCGGTGTGGAAAGCCTGATAGCTTGCCGGTGATAAAGCTTTGCAATACTAAATACTGTCATCTTGTTTGACATTAACATATAATGCCACTATATTCAAATGACACTCATATTTAAGCAGAAATGTCACTAGAAGCACATGTGTAGCGTCAACTCCCAAAAACCAAACTGACATTTCCGTTAGCTTTGACAACCGGCTTGATAAGCTAATGTTAGCATACTTAGCTAGCTAATTGTCCCCTCCCCTCCCAGCTCCCTCTAAACGAAACCATCATCCCCGCATCCAACCTCTATTATCTATCACTAATAAAACTGCAATGTGTGCTACTCACATATGGGGAATTGAAATGCATAAAATCAAAAGCCATTTCCACGTTACCCAAGTCAAAGGATACTGAGGTGGCGGTACGGCGCCGGGCTGAGGAGCTGTTGGGGCTCCCGGCGGCAGAGACACGGAGGTCAGGGTAGCCCGCAGTTGGCTCGACGGAGAGGGGCCACTTCCAGGTCCGCTAACTGCGACAGCGGCTTGTTTGGGGACCACTTTCGGTGGCAAACTCATCGCAAAAAAATCAACAAATAAAAACAATACCTTAATAAATACTGATACAAACAACGCCTAGCTTGCATACATAGAGCAAGCGTAGCAGATTCTTGAAGCAGGCCCCAAATCCCTTTAACGAACTGGGATAACGAAGCTCGAATAGCAACACAAACGTCTTTTTTTCATGGAAAGTCGCTGTTCGGATCAGCGGTGCTATTCATGGGGACGGTGGGAGGTTTAGCCTCCCTCGCCCGTCCGGAACCTCTGCGGATCCGGCTCGGTTCGTTTCTTTCAAAAGAAATAATCGCCACGATCTTCAGCCTCCCTCGGCGATCTACCTTTTCTGCTCGACAAGTATGTTTTCTATCATTTTTTTCTCACAGAGATGAGAGACTTCGCCAACATGGCGTTGCGGCCGCTTCCAGCAGTCCGGGCAGGACAGATGATTCGGCAATTCTCGGCCAGTTACGGAATCGCTCGGCTAATCAACTAACCTTCAATCAAATACAGATATCCAACCCGAGCAGAGTTCACGTTCATAATGTATCCGATATATTGATTTTTGCCGTTTTATTTTAATTTTAATTTGATTTAATATTATTATTCTGTCGCTTTCAAATCCACAACTTAGTTAACGGGATCAAAGTCCTGAATGTAGGAATATTTTATCAATTCCTTTAATTTTATCGATTACTAACATATTCTGAGGCAAAATAACGATAATAAAAATGATAAATTACACATTACATGTTTCTAGCAGTTTGCGTATATGAATGGCCCAAAAGCCTTCACATTCAGTAATTATCTATTTAAACGGTATGGTTTAAACGGTATGGTTTATGGAGTCTGTGGGTTGAACTCTGCACCAGCAGCAAACTATAACAGGGACTTGTGTGTGTATATAGCGCCATCTACCGTTCATCCGGCTGTCGCGCATCTGCAAGTTAGTACAACATTCTCCCAATAGATTTACTGTAATTGGTATCTGAGACGCTGGTTATTATGCGAATCTAGCCAACACGTCTTTGCACAACAGAAAGATGTTTGTGTGAGATTTCAAACAACTGAACAAATCTGCAGACATGACACAAAGATGTTTTAAGGTCCATTTTATTATACAAAATAATGTGAGAAACTCTTATTCATAAAAAGAGGTATGGCACATAGTTCTGAATGGAAAAAAAAAACAGCCGGTGCTTTAATTTATTGCTGTGAATTTCTGAATTCCTTCATTGTGTTTCTGATTTGTTTTGGTCTAACGTTACAGAAATGAAATGCCAACAATATGATACTGCTTTCCTGATACTGGGTCCAAAAATTACTGTTTTAAAACACAAATATTACATTAACTTCTCTATAAAATGTAACTTTGACCAGATTATTCACAAAATGTGTCAGAACAATTCAAAGACAAACTGTTATTGTTGTAGTATTAAAACATATTTATACCACTTCTTGTTAAACGGATTTAAAATTGTCCACATGTGAACCAGGTTTGCATCTTCCATCAGGTTAAAAATCTTACAGGTTCCTGGTTCACTATCATATAAAAATTTGTGACCATAAATAAAATACAATAAAAATAAACCAGAGCAGATCCAAGCACAGTGAAGAATTACAAGAAAAAGAAACATCACTTTGCTCATTTATCACTTTATGTGACAAACAAACCGTTAGAGAGTGGTTCCCCCATTTTGGTGTAACCATCTGTTGGGTTTCCAGTGTTCTAAAAGCACATTTATAGCTACATCTAACTTCAGAGTTTGGGGAAAGCTGTTTGCTAAACCAACAGTCCTTGTGGAGAAGCACTGAAGATTGCAATCCTCCGTACAGAGCAGGCACATTTTGCTCTAATGAGGAGCCCAGTAAGCATTAAGTGGCAAGGCGCTAGTAGTTTCAGTGGTTCTTGCGTTCCCCCATCCAGAGAGACTTTGTCAGTGTCTCTGGACGTTTTCCCCGACGTCCATTTTGCTCCTTGCTGATGAACAGCACCAAAGCAATGAGGCATCACCAAAGCTCACACTTATGTTTAGGGTTCATGGGAGCATTAGCTTTGCAGCCAAAGTGCTTTGAGAATTCATGTGAGTTGGAGATGGTGCCGATGACTCTGAATCTTGACGGGCTGTGAGGATCTGTGATCATGCCCTCGTGTGAGCTCTCAGGCGTCCTGACAGAGCACCATACCTGCAAAAATAATACAAAGACACAATATTAAAAAAAAATATTTCAGCATGGTTTCAGCAAATGTCCTGTCTATAAAACATTTATGTCTGGGCATTTCTTATTCTGATACTTGACTTAAAGCCTCCTCCAGTCAAAAATGTGTTTTACATCATGCTCCTTGAAGGCGATTCACTAATTCACTTTCTGCATTTTACTCATGCATATATTCTTATGTTCACGTTGCCTAAGATTCCTATTTTCTCATGTTAATGCCTATATTTTTATATTTTGTCTTTCAATGTAAAACACATTGAATTTACATGTAATGAAATGTTCTATATAAATAAAATTACCAAGGCCATCGCTATTGAGCTTCACTGTGCAGATTTTGACATTTCACATTCTTTTGCCTCCTTTAAATCGTCAGTTTAACATGTTTACATAGATATGAGCAGGATTTTGAACACCACAGCTGTTTTCATAGTTCAGTGTGGAACTTACACAAGTGTCAAGTGAAAACTTCAAGTGTCCAGCACACACACACACACAGAATGGACTTGTCAATTAAGCAGGAAACATTTTGTGTCTAGCAGTTTAACTCTGGGATTTTTTTCAAATGAGGGAGAAGGAGTCATTTTAATTTTTAACAAGATAATAGATTTTTTTGTGGAAAAACCTTATCAGAGGGATAGACCGATTATCGGCCGGGCCAATTATTGGCGCCGATATTCGGCATTTTGACGCATATCGGCATCAGCCTTTTTAAAAAATCTGACAGCCAATAAGAGATCAATTTAAAACTGGGTTATTTTGGCTCTGATCCAGCCGCGCCTCTCTGTCTGCAGTCCCTACTCTGTCTCCAGCATTGTCCCACCCACAGCACCATCTTGGTTACACGCAGAGCCGGGTAACAGCCAGTCAGCACACACGGTGGAGAGGAGAAAAAGTTTTGCCGGGTGAAGAAGCTCCAGAGAGCAGATATATGTTTCTTTATTTACTGTAGAAAACTTTAGGGAGCTATTTATTTGTTTAAGTTTTCATTTAACTTTTTAAGACATGCTGCTGAGCCTGGGAGCTCCCTGGACTTTTTGTTAGAATTTTAAAACAAAGATGTCTATTGTCTAAGATATAAAAACCTTTAACATGTTGCAAATCTGAAAAGCTGTTTAATAAACATATGCTTAAAGGCATTTAAACGAAGTGTTGGAGTTTGTATTATTCAAAATTTTGACGCCAATATTTTCACTTTTACTGCAAATGAATATCAGCTCCAAATATCGGTTATCGGCCTCCTTGACTACTAAAAATCGTTATCAGTATCAGCCCTGAAAAAACCATATCGGTCTATCTCTAATCAGAGTACTGTCATGTCTCAAAACTCTGGAGCAGAGCCTAAAACATATGATCAGAACAGGAGTAGTATTAGCATACTGACAAAAGAAAAGAATATACTGTGATTGATACAAACCTGTGCAAATCCTACAAAAAACAGCTGATGGTTCGTCATACCCAGGGCAGGCAGTGTGGCCTCCTCGCCATTCTTTTTGATCCAGTTCACGTAAGCCTTCCAAGCAACAAATGATCATGTTACACACATGCAAACACTGTTTTGCTCTGCACATGGAGAAGTATACAGAAATATAAATCACAGAAAACAGAAGCGTCCTCTACAGGTTTTCCTCCAGTTAACATGTACCTTTTAATGCAGGACGCTTTTACCTCTATACGATTTGCTCGTCTGCTTCACAGCCTATGACCTTTCATTACGTGGAAAGAATGTGTGCATGTGAAGAAGTAATCAGAGGCTGACAAGGCCACTCATAACCACCTGTTGCATTTCCAGGCTTCACTGTAAACCAGACAACCTGCTTTTTCCAATACAGATTAATGGACGTGACCCACAAACAGCCTCTACAAATAAAAGTAATGCAGGGGATTAATCTGAGGTCCATGTGATAGTTTAACAACCTTGTAAACACGCAATCTGCCAATGTTGCCTTATGTAACGTGGGAGTAATGCTTTAAACTTTCCATAAAAATCTAAATGCTCTCATGCAGAAGCTAAGCCTAATTTCCCTCATGTTCAAATCCTCCTCATCCCATAGAGAAAATATTCAAGGTGAACGCTACTTCCTGTCAGACATCAGACCTTGTAGGCAGCTTTGAGTCCACCGTTGTCAGCGATGTTCTCTCCCAGGGTGTGCCTTCCATTCAGAGGCTCCTTGTTGATGCTGTAATTTCCATACTGCTCCACCATGCACTGAGTCTGTCTCTTGAAGGCCTCCACAGAAGAGTTCTTCCACCAGGGACGCAGGTTTCCATCCTTGTCGTATTCCCTCCCTGTTTGAACGAAAAAGTGAAGTATTACAGGATTTCTCTGCCAAGTCCTGCTTCAAGACATTTCTTATTAAACATCTTAGTATTAGAGGGCTCTCTGAAATGTAAATTGTTTAAAAAGAAACTATTTAACCAACCTTGGTCATCAAAAGCGTGCGTCAGCTCATGTCCCATGACTACGCCTATTCCACCAAAGTTAAGAGCTCTGGAGAACATTAGAAAAATACATTTGAAAATTTATGTGTGGGGCTTTATTTCACCCCAGAACTTTTTGACAATTATGTGTACTGACTGCAAGCTGGTTAAAGTAACAGATGACATTTTGGGAAAAGAGTTAGAAGAGAAAACTGATACTAGACTCATATCTGTCTGTTACATGCTAATATGAGGCTACCAGCGCCTCTAAAGTTCACTTAACAACACAAGTAAATTCATCTTAGCAAAAACGAAACTGCTTTATGAGATGTTGAGCAATGACTTCCTGGTGTGTTGTCATCATTGTGACATTATTGGATGTCTTCCCCTGAATCATAACTCACATCTCAGATTAGTTTGGAACATTTAGATAAAATGAATGAATAAAGAGAGACAAAATAGCAGCTCAGTCAGATTATCAGGATGTGTAGATACAGTACAACACAGGACGCTAACATCTAAATTAAAAAACTGCTTCCTTCCAAACATACTCGTGACTTGTAAATGTAAATAATAAGGGGAAAAAATCCACAGTTCAAGGTTCATCAGTCTGCATTAGACAAATCAAGTGGGGATCTTCCAAAGTTTAAGCCTATTTAGCACAGAATTCTCTGTTTGCTTGCTGAGTTGCAGCAGATGGATAATAACAAAATGCAGGTATTCTTTACCAACAAAAAAAGTAACTTTGGAAGACAAACTTTATTTGTCTAACTCAGACTGCTGACACCTTATATCAGCCTCTGATATACTTTAGGTTGCATTTTTGCACAGAGCAAGAACTATGGATTTCTCCCCACCATCTTTAACAATGAGAGCACATTAACAGTGGATCTCTTAATGGCCAGTACGAACAGAGGGAATGATTAGAGAAGCAAAACCTGCTTTAGTGTTTATATGGGCACAACTCTGAACCTATCAATATTCGATTGTGGTGGACAATAAATTTGTAGTCTGTTCTATTCTAATAAAACCCATCCAATGTGATTTAGTAAACTTGAAGTGCTTTGTAGGAGACCTACTTGGGCCAGGATCGACTATAGAATGGAGCCTGAAGGATTCCTGCTGGCAGAACCATCTCATTCTTGGTTGGGTTGTAATATGCATTCACTGTTGGCGGGGTCATGCTCCACCTGCAAACAGAAGGAGCACAGAGGCCACCACATGAGGTCGACATCAAGGTCACAACAAATTCAGAATATCGATTCTGCCTGGTCTGTGCCTGTGCCAGCCTGACTACAGATCAGTTTGGAAGGCATGGGGGACCCCCCCCAAACATACACACACATCCCCCTGCTGCAGCCTAATTAGAGACAAGGATCAGTTCAGCGGAGAGAAGTTGGTTGCCTGGGAACATCTGTGGATGGCAGCAGTATTACGCTGAGTCAGTATAATGGGTATGTGTTTCCGTCGGAGCGTGCAACCTTCTCTCTGACAAGAGGGGCGCTCGGGCATGAGGGTGGAAGGGGGGAAACTCACTGGTTTCTGTTGGGAGTTTTCCTCAGCTGGTCAGCTGTGACTCTGGCTGAGAAGTTGTAGTACTGCATGACATTTTGGAAGTAGAGGTCTGAGACCACCTCGAACTGAAAGAGAGAGGAGAAAAGTTCAGTTAATGATTAAAATGAGACGTTATGTGATGAATAGAAGCGACAGAATGGTCAGGACATATAATACAGCTCCGTGTCTACCTACATCATTGAACACTTTGTCCAATTTTGTGGCATTCATGATGAACTCTGGATATCCAACCATGTTGTATATTGCATCCGCCTGTGAAAGATGACATTTAAAAAACTGTAAAAGACACATTTTTACACCAGGTGGCAGCGCTGTGTTTCTCAGCCACTTCAGCACAGAAACAGTTCAGCAGACCTTGGTTCAGATGTTAATGTCTCCCTAAAGCAACTGAGGCAATAGGAAAACTTCCTGGAAAAGACACACACAGCAAGATCTTTCTCCCACCTTTTCTTTTGCTGCTTTTTTTGTGTCTGAGTCCATCCAGCTCACATACTTCAGGCTGTCCTCGAAAGCCCATTTAATTTCTGCAACCATGTCTTCAGCCTGAGGCGCAGAGGAGACAAAGGAAAAGTCAGAAGCTCATCGTCTTACACAGCAGGAGCAGCTATTGTGAGAAAGGGACTTTTAAAAAACGCACAATGGCTTTGCTGTCCTCAGCAAAGGTGGCTTTGACAAACATGGCTCCGAGAGCAAATCCCAGGGCGCTGTCGGTGTCGCTGACGCACAGCTTCCAGCGAGGCGTGCAGCTCTGCAACATCAAATTGACATGTTTACATCCTCATGTTCTCTAACATGAGACTTATCAGACTATTTGGAATGTGTTTTTTTTTTCAGTGTGTCTGATTTGGTTCAACCCATGTCGTCTGCCTCAATTAGTCATTTCCTATACTTCCCAGAATGAACATGACTAATCCTGATGAATGTGAAAAGACTTGTTGCTTGTGTAGGTGGAGATAACAGTAGCAATAGTAGGGAAGTGAAAGCTAGATGGTGAGAATATATATAATAAAAATCTAATAATATATAAATATAATTTTTTTTTGTGAAGTAGAACACTGAGAAATCCCTCAGAGCCACGGGCATCCGACAACAAAAATGAACATCAACTAGGAAATGAGAGAAAATGAGGTTCTGGATCTTGAGAAATTCATGACCTCTGTACCCAGTGCTTGTGAAGCAACGCTGAGCTGTTATCCCTCTGTGGGCTGAGAGACACTGTGTTCCCTCTAAAGGACTGAGTGGTGTGTTTTTTTTGTAAACAAAAGTGCAACAAGAGGACAGCCCACGTGCCAACTCACAGCCAATTTACACTCAAAACTGAGATTGTGCAAGCGAGCTGACCACCTGAACAGCACTGAAGGAAACGAGTGAGGAAGAGGAATGATTACAATGGGGAAAACGACATAAATTCTAATTTGTAAAGGGCTGTTTAACTTATTATTGAGCTGTTCTTTGACCTGTCTTGAGCATCAAAGACCAAACAAGACTAGAAATGCCTTTTATAGTCACAAATTTCACCAAATTTCCATACCATGGCTCCATATATCTAAAAAAAAAAGATATTTTATATCTATACTTCATAATCAAAATCTCACATTGAACCACCACCCTATATGACAAAGTTATTATCAGGCGAAAGGAAGGACAAGAACAAATGGAGCTGCATGTATATATAGATAAAAAGGAATAAGGACACAGTGAGGAAATGAGGAGAATTCTGAGCAAGCAAAGTTGTAAAATCTACTCAGGCAACACAGGCACAGATGGAAAAAGAGACACAGCTGCACTCTCACTTGAAACAGATGCAGAGAGAGACACACATAGAAAGTTTTAGGGGTTGTTATTACAGCTTGACCCCAGTGGAAAACAAGGCCGAGGAAACAGGATCTTGCTCAGATAAAAACTGCGGTCACTGGAGCCTTCACAGTCAAACAGTTATTCACTGAGGAGGAAGTGCAACTTGCTGCAGAGTCAACTCAACACACACTTAAGAATGACAGTAATAAGCATCTTCGAGTGTGTCTAAAGGGTCAGTTTAAGGGTCAGTTATCTGTAATATAGTAGCACGTGGCTTTGGTTTGATTCCTGCTTCCATTCCAATACAATGGAGCTGAACAGAATTTTGTTTGTGGCTCTAACCGCACTGAAAAACTACACTTACGAAATTCAGCAGCAACGTCTCTGTCCAGAAACAATGCCCTCTTCTAACAGGACCCATTCCAATGAAAACTGTTCACAGCGAGGTCGGTGCATTATCTAGAGAAACCACCAAGTTTACTGTTCCTGGACAGACATGCTGCTATTGAATTTTTCAATTTCTTGAACGGCACAAAAGAAATTCCTTTCACCTCTGTTGTGTTGCGGGTAATGGCCAGGCCAGAATCACAAGGGCCGATCTCTAAACCTGGAAATGAGAGGCCCAAACTATCTGCAGGGCTGGATACAACTGGGGCTAAGTGAGAAAATGTTTTTTTTGTTTGTTTTTTTTGGCAATTTAGTTGAGCCTCACCACTCACACCACAGCACTTTTACATTCACATGAAAAACAAGTTACTGAGAGAAATGGTAAGGAAAAAGAAAATATCGTAAATTATTTACGTGCAGCTGCAGTTAGTCATTTATGTGCAACTCAGATTTCTCCACTACCCACTATCAAGACTGGCTGATACATACAGTATAATGATGCAGTTTAGAGTTTATATTTAATTACTTTTCAAACACAGGAGCCTACACATAATATTTCCCTTCACTTGTTCATATTGTTGCCTCAGCGATTCTTACGCTGTGCTGGATCTTTGTCAAACATATGTGCAAACACTAATACCTTGTTAGAAACCTGGTTACACATATAGGCCATGTGTATTGAGCACATTTCTCTATTAAAGCTCTTACCCCAGTTAGGGAAACCAGGTTTCTTGTTTACATGAAGTCAGGTTGCTACAGTCAGGTTGCTACAGAAAACCGACATGAAGTCACAGTGAAGGGAAAATTCAGCTTCTCTTTTCCTGTATCTGCTAAAAATGAAACAAGAGTTCAAATGAAAAGCCGTCTAAACCCAGCTGTTTGGCTTTGGGCCATTTCCTGTGCCCACATAAACTGGGGCGAGAGATTTGATCTATGCCTGATAACAATTCAAATAAACATTGAATTCAATTGTTGGTTTGACTCAAAAAGCAGCAAAACAATTACAAAGCAGCAACTGAGATGCTTGAGCTCAGTTAACAAACATCATCTGGATGAGTATCTTCACGCAGGTCAAACATGTTCAGTATATTGCCCCCCCCCCCCCCCCCCAACTTTTCATTCACTTAATCCCACCTCTGTGTTTGAATCTATCTGTGTCATGCTGGATTATGGAGATTGTAAAAGGCGTACATCTTCATCTCTTACCTTTTTGGTTCCATACATGACCTCAAGAAAGCGCTGCTCAGCATCCTGGAACCTCTGGTCCAAAATGGAGACCATCTTCCTCACCACCTTCATTATCATGTAATTGTTGAGTAGGCTGGAAAGAAATTTACAAAATCATTGTGTTGTTGTTCTCTTCAATACTGCCTCAATGCTTTCTACTCTATCTTTCAGTAAAAGGATATGTACTTATGATATAAATGGTGTAAATACTAATAACCACTACTACTACTACCACTACACCTATATAGTAGCACACAGCCTGTATTACGCATGTTAATGGAAAAACAATTAAGTATAGCTAAGTGTCTGACCTTTTATTTGTTTTAGTTATGAGGTCAGACACTTTCTGGAGGTATTCCTTGGCATAAACAACCACAGGCTCCGACTCGTTGAGCGGCACAGGAGCAAACACTTCTGTGAGGTACGGCATCCAGTCCACTGCAGGAGCCAGAGTCTACAAAGCCAAAAGACAAGACACACACAAAAACAAACACGGACACATGTTGAAAAAAAGTCTGGACACAAATATGTATAGCTTACACTGTCGTTTCCTTTGGTACGGCAGTCTAACAGTCACAATTTTCAGAGGATGATTAGGTGGTGTATACCATTTCTGCTGTGTTATCAGGCTGATACTATCAAACCAGGAGACACTCACAGTCAGGTCCTTAGCCTCCATCTTATGGTAGATGAGCTCTTCATCCCGTCTCTCCTCCTGAGGGACTGTGATGTTGGCCAGGGTGGTTTCAAAGTCCACAATCTCCTCCATCATTGCCTGAGATGTCTCCTTTGAGCCACCCAGAAGGACCCCTAACTCCATTAGGAAGTTGAGGTATGCCGTCAAATACTGCAAAGTCCAAGTAGGTAGGACAGTGAGGTGGAGGCGGGTGCGGTTGGGAAGATGAGGGGGTGTTTGTGTGTGTAATAAAATTCCATTAGGAGAGTAATCCTAAACTGTGCAAATTCAAGCTACTGTGCAGAGTTTTTACCCTGAGGCTGAAATATTTCTCTTTTAATAAATGAGCTATGAGCCTTTGGATATTGTCAAACTCTAACTTAATTAATTTTTTTTTCAATGTTCTCATCACAGAAAATTCCAGATCTAGATTAGATAACAAAATGTGGTCAACTTTGCACAGGCATCTGGAGTTTTAACTTCTGTGAAACCAGTGTAATGCGGTAAACTGTTTGTTCACTGTACCTTTTCATTTGCTGTTTTGTTGAGGTAGTAATCCCGTGAAGGTAGTCCCAGGCTGGACTGATCCACCTGGAGTCAAGAGAGATATCCTATGACTTTCAACTCACCCTACATTTCAATATTCACAAAACAGCCTTTTGTTTATGTTCCTGTGTTGCCAGCATGCAGGCTAAAAGCAGAACCTCGACAGAGATCATATCTTTACCATTTGTTACGGTCTCATGACACCTTACAAAGGAATGAACTCTCATGTCAAGCTGCCAATGTTCAGTTCTATTAGTCATATGAAGGTTAACGAAGGGTCAACAATAACAATGAAATGAGTGAGAAGGGAAAACATGTCAGCTCAGTAGTAAGAGCACTATATAAATAGAATATAACACTATACATACATAAAAAGAGGGATTTATGTATAGAAGTAAAGTGTATACAATAGTATTGCACATGAATGTAAGACCACTGTGATAATGATGTGGATATCAAGATAAAATCTGTCATCTATGGCAGCCGCTTCTATTGGAGAAAATATATATTGTAAGAATTTAAATGTGCATGTGAATCTGTTGGGTTGTGATCAAAGATGTCAGTGTAGGAGCACTGTCTGAGATGTAATTCTAGATAAATACAGAGAATGACATACAATTGTTCAAATGAAAGCAATGTTATGTAACTATTTTAGTAACAGCTTCAGAATCATTTTGATGGTGCGCTGACTTGTAATAGGGAGAGTGGAGCCCTGTCACTCCCACTCTGCAACCTGAACAAGCAGGTAAGATCTCCTGCTAACTGAATGTTAACTAGCGGCTTAAAATCATGAATCAGGCCCAGCAAGTTCAAGAGTAATGCTGAAGTCATTAAAAAATAGCGTTCAACTCTGATATCCAGCGAGGAAACTTTGAAAATATCAGGTTTGGTGTATTCATTACAGCAACAGCACTTCCTGCCCCAGAAGGGGAGGATCATGGGTAATATACACCATGGGACTACACAGTCGGAGCTCCAGTCAAGAGCTTGATAAGCATACATAGAAACCACTTACCTGCTTGGACATGGAGCCCGACAGAATTAATTACCACTTGTGCCTGCAGAGGGCGCTGTTTCTCAGCAATAGTTACATTATGTTGCTTTAATCAAGACTATTAAAGCTAGTTAAAGTGGCCTGTATGCAAATCTCTGACCCTCTCACCTGGATGATGTTGCTGTTGGAGTTTTTTGAGTCGGTGCTGACAAACACAGTGAAGAAAGGTGAGGTGCGATAGTTGGCTGACACTATTCGCAGAACTTCCTGGAAGTTGTCCTTGTCCCAGGGTCCGGTCAGGGCCCATCCTCCTATCTAAGACAGACGAGGTTCAAGCAGACAGTCAGAGACTACTGGATGCAAGGAAATTACTTCTTTTGACAGAAATGAAGAGGGATCGAAATGATGAATGTGTCAGATGTTTGATCGCTTTAGGAAATAAGCATACCTGGTTGATTAGCTCTTGTAGTGGCTTAGCTCCTAATTCCTCAATCTTGGCCTCATTCATGCAGGCCTGATAATATCGCTGGGCCTTTTCCTCAGCCTTGCTCAGACCTTTCATCGTTGTGTTTTCTGCTCAAAGAAAGATATAAGATAAAATGAAGGAACGTGAATGAAAAACAAGCTGTTTCCCCAGTGCTGAAAAATGAGCCAGAAAATTACCCTTTGCCAAGGGTAAAGGCAGCTGAGGACAACACTCAGACGAGGGCCCTCACCTAATAAGTGCTTCATTACAAGCATGTTGTGCTCCCAGAGGTTACTGAAAGGTCCCCAGCGGGACTTGCCCTCAGGGAGGGGGTTGTTCTTCACCCAGCCCCCACAGGCAAAGTTGTAGAAGTCATGGCAGGGGTCCACAGATCGGTCCAGGGCTCCCATTACTGCACTGGCCACAGTAATGCATGGCTCTGTTAGGCACAAGCCAGGGTGAGCTGCACAAGAGAAAGATTTTAAAAAGAGAGCAGGTTAAATTCATAGATACTTCACTTGAAAACCCTCAATTTTCATAGCCCTCTTACGGGAGAAACACTTTCTCTATGTAAGAACATTTTTTGAGGACAGCAGTAAATAATCTAAGAATATTTCATGGTAGGACATCCAAATATGCATGCAGGTTTTCAGACCATCTGGAACTTGTTATTTTATAGGAGGTAACAGCCAAGCTATACAACCTGGAGGGAATATTTCTCCACGTAAAAGTCCTTTGTAAATAATTAGCTGAAACATGACAGTTGATGATCTTTTCTTGGTAGGAGGCGATGTTACATGTTAACTATAAGCCAGCTGATTAATAAGTAGACAATAGATTAACAGGGGAGAGTGAAGGAGCCTGGATGACTTCATCTAAATGTTTCAGAACGAGAGTTCAGGTCAATCACTTTCATTTGACAGGGTGTTTAACTGGCTTGTAGATAAATGCCATTGTTCCTTGGCTTATGTCAGCACCTAAATGTGACTTACAAAAATACTTTTTTTCCGAGAATAGATATTTTGTAAGCTCTCTAAAATAATTTTAAGAGGAAACGACTGTAGGGGCAGCAGACCGAGGTTTTTGGCTGGTCTGTGTTACTTTTTAAAGTAACACCAAAGCTGCTTAACAGGAAGAGCTTTATAAAACTTTCAGTGTTTAGAGAAGTGTAAGTGGTGGTGGTTAGAGGGCACAGAGTGCAATTCCAGGGAACAGCTCACCTTTTGGTACTTGACTCACCATAAAGACTTTCACCACCTGCCCATATATGGGCACGAGACAAAGACAGAGACAAAGTTACGAGCGGCGATGAGGTTAGTAGCCCAAGGAGAATTCATCCCTGTTCCTTTTATTATTTCAAAGTGTGATCTAACATGCGATTCTGAATGGGAGGAAGTGGCATTAAGTTTCCCATGGTAAATTCGAGGAAACCCAACACAGATGAGACGTCGCCTGGATGTGATGGTAAATCCACAAGCCCTTTTTCCATAATGAACAAGCTCGAGGGAGAGATTTAGAGTTGTTTTTATGCAGCTTAGCTCAAGGTGTGGCTTTGGTTTAAAAAAAAAATAACTGCATATACTGTATTAAAAGCCACAGTCCTCCTCTGTAGTTTGCACTTAAAAGCCTCTTGGGGCTTACAAATACTTTTTGAACCTGTTTTCAGCTATAACCATACTATTTTGACAAAATTAGCTTTGCTAATTGGTGACAGATGGTGATATTGTTGACCTGTTTTTATAATACATTAAATAATTACACTTTCCCACAGAGACTTGGTTATTTTTGGATGGTCGGAGGACACACTCACATATACAACCAGCTCTGATGATGGGAACGGTAGTGGCTAAAAAAACTCTCAAAGACTGTAAAACAACAATTGATTACATGAACTGATTTCTGTCACACATTTGGAAAAACTTTTGCTGACATCGCATTTTTAAAATTTTCAGTCTACATGTGAAAACACCTGGGACCCTCTTCTGCAACATCTAGACACAACAATGACTGTTTCAAGGAATAGCTTGACATTGTGACATGCTTATTCCCTTAGATGAAAAGATCAACACCACTCTTATATCTGTAAGCTAAATGTGAGGCTGGAGCCACAAGCCGATCAGCTTAT